>JARHVA010006661.1:580000-735000 GCA_037957365.1 Torreya grandis
TCATAGATTTTCATCATTCACATATTTATGGGATCATTGGTTAGCTACGTTTAATTTAAACATATTCTCAAAAATTAAAATTATAAGTAATTCAAAAAATATATAAAAAATATTATTATACATAGCTTCTTGAATGTTGCATCATGTTCTTGAATTTTCTTGAACATGTGATCAATTTCATAAATTATTATAAATATTTATTTTAATCTAGTAATTTTATTTCTATACTAAATGTGGATGCGAGGATAGGGGGCTCGGGGTAGTTGTAGACACCTAAATCTAGCCCCAAATACTTGATCATGTTAATTTTGGACCTTTTTAATTTTAATTATTTTATGCACTTAATCAATACCTATTTAACCACCTCACCCTATTCCAAGGATATATTATGACCTAATTCATTTACAAATTTTTATTTATCACCTAAAGAAGTTTTATGATTGCTAAAAAAACTCTTAAATTTTCATATGGACAAACCCAAATCTAAAATTCAACATGTTTATCTAAGGGAAAAAACTTCCAATATCGATAATAGTGGGAGGCATTTTGTTCCTATGTGACATTCATATATTTAGCCATCTAATGATAAATTTTAAAAATTAAACCCAACCTTACATTATCTATCATGTTTTTTGGCTTCCTAACATGTGGTTTCCACTTTTGAATTGATATAAAAACACATTCAAGTCACTCATTTTACCAACTTGGAAATATAAATACAGATGCACATTTATGCTATTGTCCATTGAGTAAAAGTTACTTATTCCTCACAATTTGTATTTTGATCACTATAAGAAATCTTCATACAAGTCAAAAGCTTGAGTTATCCATATTAAATAAAATAATGATAAACTATTAAATCCATCTCTATATGCTCTCATATAGTTAGATAAGCAAAATTACGCAAAGCACTCTAAGTGGGAGAACTGTGTGGGTGATTTCCCTCCTTAGAGTATTGGATACATAGGAAATATTCAATCATCTAGGGGGTGATTAGGGTTATCTCAACCTAATTATACTTCATCCTTTTCAATTTGTAGGTTTTCAATCATTTTTAGCCCTATTAAGATTTTAATATTAGAAAAGCTATTTTTAGGTATTCCACACACTACCAAAGGTCAAATCTATAAATACAAACCTAATTTAATTTATTTTAAGTGATCATACCTTTGTTTCTTATTTTTCAAAAAAATATAAGATAAACCAGGTATGAAATTAATGGAAGTCGATCTTGTCCTCAATCTACCAATTTTATCCTTATTTAGTTTTGGTTCCTGCATCTGGGCATTTATATGAATAGTTCCTAATTTCTTGTTTTAATCATTTTCCAATCAACATAGTCAACAATAATATTAAAAAAAACTAAGTTTATCATCTTTTTTTATAACTATTATTATTTCAATCTTTTTTACACTATCAAATTTGGTCTTTTACCTTCATTCTACTTATCAAAAGTCCATTTACAACATTCTAATTTCTTCTATTAAGTTTATTTTAATTAAGATTAAATTTACTTTTTAATCAAAATTGAGATAAACAATAATATTATTTATCTAATACTCTAAAAATTAGTGGGAGAGAGAAAAAGGAATTTTAAATAAACTCCATTGTAATAGCTAGGTGAATCTTACATTAACAACTTATAATAAAATGCAACTTGTATCTTGAATAATAGAAATCTGATGCAATGTAAATAATATTTGCATTTTATATAAGAAACTTTTGATTTTTAGAGTATGCATATGCATTTTAGCATCCTAATGGGTTAGGAATTTCCCTCATCATAAACCTTGTCCTCATGAGTGTGCCAACTAGTATCATAACACGAGTTAATTCCTTACAGAGAGTGTGGAGAGGATTCCTACATATGATTAAAATTTAAGATCTTGTAGTAATAGTATTTGAGTGACAACAAAGTCAAGATGCATCCAAAAAGAGTGGTTAGAATATGTAGTTTACAATAATAAATCTATATGGTACACAAAGTCTTAGACATTTTAAATTTTGTACAAAATAGATTAGAGATTGTAGAAGAATAAATAATAATTTGTTTTACCCCAAGAGATGACCAAAGTGATTATAAAAAGTAATGTATGATATTGAAGGTGAGGACGATGATCAAGAATAATAACTATATATTTAAGTAGGGGAAGGTAGAATACTCAAAGTTATCTAAAGAATTGATATAAGAATAAAGAAAGATGTGCCATGTTTTGTGATAAAACTACACCTTGATTAACTTTTTTAGTGTATCACATACATTTAGGATTATTTTGAGTTTGATGATATAAATAACCAAAAGAGGGTGAAGGTTGAAAATACAAAGGTAGAATGTCATAAAATTATTTGGTGTAAGGAAGTTCATATGGAAAGAAGAAGAAAATGGAAAGACAAGGTATCCAAACGGCAAAATTTGGTTTAAAATATTAAAGTTAAAATAATACCTAGATATTACACATAAATTAGAAGAAGTGTTGGAAATATCCATCTTGTGATTTTGTAAAACATTTTGTTTAAATGCAATATATTTGGGTTGTTTTGTATAGATTTTCACATGTGCCTGATTTCTTTTGCATAGTCATTCAAGGTGTGTAGGTAAAAACATAAATAAGTTGAGTTTCATACTTTTATACGTAATTTTGATAAATTATAAGTGGTGCACAAACATATTTTGAAGGATATTTCAAAGACCTTAAACATGGGATTTTCAAGTGCAGAAGATAATTATGTTTTCTTAAAATTATTTTTAATAATGTAATTTTTGAGATCTTTTTTGTGCACAAGCCTCATGAATGGATCTCTTTGTTGGATAAGTTAATTGTAGTTTTGGAGTCATTAACAAATTTATTGACATATCTATGCAAGAACAAACATATTTTTGAGTTGCTGCACCATGGTAAAAATTTTATCTTTAACAAATTCATAAAAAGTTTTAAAAGGTTTAAAATCAACTAATGTAGAAGTAATTTTATTGGAAAAAGTGTCAAATTCTAAACAAGCACAATCACATACAACACTTTCCATATTAGTGATTCATAAAAACCAGCATATTCGTCGAAAGCCACAACATTTGGCATAATATACTATTATTGTTTATCATATTGCACATAATTATACATCTCCTAGAGATACTTCTCCTACACAAGAATAAACAAGTAGTGATCTAGATAGTTTTCTTATCTCACATGACATATTCTATGATTTTGGTACATGAACATATAATACATTTTCATTTGAAATTAATTCATTTACCACTTATCTCAAATGTTTATGATTCTCATATTTATCGGATCATTGGTTAGCTATTTTTAATGTTAAAATACTCTAAAAATTTCTAAATTATAAATAATTCAAAACAAAATTAAAAAATATTATTATACACATCTTCTTGAATGTTGCATCACGTTCTTGAATTTTCTTGCACATGTGATCAATTCGATAAATTATTATAAATATTTCAATACTTTTAACTTTTTGACCTCTTGACTCTTATTTTTCACTTTCTCAATCTAAACATCACAAAAAAATGATCAATCTTGTGATACTTTACTATTTATTTCTGTATTTTCACACTCTACACTATCAAATGTCATTTTATGTCAAGGACAAAATCAATAATTTATGGATAGGAATGACTACCATTACCATCCTAGTTGGTCAATTCTATACTATGTCATTTTACCCAAAAAACATAATTTGTACCCATAGAGCCTTAATAATTTCAATTTTCTAATATTTCACTCAGTTTTAATAGCTAAATCATTATTTTCCTTATAAAATCTCTCTTTTCTTATGCTATATTGTTCACACATGCTACGCACTTTGACAGTGTACATTTTATGATACAAATATGTAAAATTAGTCCTTTACATACTACTTCATATCCCTATAGGTTTTTCAATGTTACAATTCATATACATTGCAAGCATCTTGTTCATACATGGCTATACAATCACTTTTGGTGCATATTTCACATTGATACATGCCATAGATTGTTCAAATATTTATTTTTTTCTAATTTCATCACCTTGTTTATCATTGTTTTATATTTTTATACTTGAACAATTTAAAAAGGTAAAAAAAAATCATATATTTTAAAAGTACAAAAACATTCAAAATATTCTATAAAATTTAAAATCAGGGCCTGAGCATGCTTAGATATATAATTTACATCATTACAGTATGTTATTTATCTAATGATTACTAGATATCATATTATTTTTCTATCACATGCATTTTACTAATATTCATGATTATTATGTAGGGCATACAAATGTTTATAGGGAATAAGATGTTTTAATTGCCTTTAGCCAGTATCCTTGATAAATTTTGGGTATCTTATATACAAGTGTTAGCATTTCATGACTTATATACCATTAAACTCAATAGTATTTATAAATATATTTCTAGCATGTCTACCTCACATTATGTACATGAATATGATATTTTCTAGGATATGATCACCTTACATATGCATGGTTTGGACTACATTTCCTACCCATATTATATTAGATTTATCTTATCTATTATTTATGGCCATTGGCTCTTGTGTGAAAAATTGTTAAAAACTTTCCATGAGATATTTTTTTTTATGTGTGAAATTTGAAATTGTCCATTACTATTGGCCCTTGGACCTATGTTTTATGCATTTGAACGTGTCCCTTTCTTGCAAAATTATCCATGTCCATTGCATATGAATTTTCTCACTTTGCAACATTTGAACATGTCCCTTGGCATTGTTATTTTACTTTGATATACTTGTTCATGGATACTTGTTGATATTGTTAAGTTTGATGAGTGCCACAATCCATATCACATACTAACACAGACATAAAACACTAAAATTATATTCTTTTACTATGATCTTCAATGATAAATTTATATAAGGCTTTTTCTTATATGTTACACATATAATTTAAACGATAAAAATCTTATTATGTTAACATAATTATCACATAATATGTTAAATTATTCAATGATTACATATTCCTATGCATGTTGTAGTCAAATTTTATTTTGAGATGACTTTCAGGATCAATTACCTCACCTCAAAAGGGGTAATCTTAGTGGACTTTTCTAATATGATATAAGAATTTTCATGATAAAAACTTAGTTGTAGTACTTAATACATTTTCAAAGTTTGAAATATGGTTCAAAATCTATTTACAATCACTGATTATTGAGGCATATCATGTGTATATTCACTCATATTTAAAATAAAAGTACAAAATTAATTTATTTTCAATTTTATGATATAGGTTCATGCACTAGATTAATAAGTAGCTTAAAATTGGCATCTACATACAACTTAAAATTATACATTTACAATGGGGACATGATAAATATTCATGCACACCATGTTATTATTAAAATTTTCAATATTATTTTCTAAACAACAAACATGGTAGGAACATAGGTGTAATCATTTTGATCATGCATTAAATAAATATTTTGAAAGTTAATCGATAATGCATTTATAGTGGTTGATTCAATTTAAATCTCATAAAGCATAACTTGGAGGTTTAGTGCTGTCTAGCATTATGTTTGTGAATCCTTTTTTAATTTCAACATGTTTTATGCCTTAGGGTTTCAAATACTATCTAAGTAAAATTGAGCTTATTACATCCCTCAATGGGTGTTATCTATTTTACAAAGTGAAAAATTAGTTTTGGGTTTGATCACCTTAAAATTTTTCCTTTGATTCAGGTAAAGAACAAATCTTTATCTAAGTGCTTCATGGGAAACACCAATTCTCCAATGTTTCAATGAAGTACCATCTTCAATAAATTAAAAATAAATAAAAAAATTTTAAAAAATAAAAAAAATCATGGTTTCACACATACATGGTGTATTCCTCTATTGATATCATTTCAAATTCCAAGATTGAAGCAATTTTCAATTTCAAACATTTTCAAATTTTAATATTCAAGAAATTTTCAAAATCAAGTTTTTTAATTTAATTCAGAAAGATCAAAGTAACTACTTTATGTGTTTTTCAATGTTTTCTAAAGATTATGGTGCCTTGAACATTAAATTAATAGATCAAATAAAAACTATCTTACATGCTAAAGTATATATTTATTTTAATCTAGTAATTTTATTTCTATACTAAATGTGGACATAGGGATAGGGGGGATGGGGGTAGATGTAGACACCTAAATCTAGCCACGAATACTTGATCATGTTAATTTCGGACCTTTTTAATTTTAATTATTTTATGCACTTAATCAATACCTATTTAACCACCTCACCCCAATCTTAGGAGATATTATGACCTAATTCATTTACAAATTTTTCTTTACCACCTAAAGAAGTGTTATGATTGGTAAAAATACTCTTAAATTTTTATATGTACAAACCCAAATCTAAAATTACACATGTTTATCTAAGGGAAAAAACTTCCAATATGGATAATAGTGGGATGAATTATTGAAACTAAGGGACATTCATATATTTATCCATCTAATAATAAATGTTTAAAATTAAACCTGACCTTACATTATCTACCATGTTTTTTGGCTTCCTATTATGTGGTTTCCCCTTTTGAATTGCTATAAAAACACATTCAAGTCACTCATTTTACCAGTTTGGAAATTTCAATGTAGAGGCACATTTATGCTATTGTACATTGAGTAGAAGTTACTTATTCTTCCCAATTTTTATTTTGATCACTACAAGAAATATTTATCCAAGTCAAAATCTTGACCTACCCATCCTAAATCAAATAATGATAAACTATTAAATACATCTCTATATGCTCTCATATAGTTAGATAAGCAAAATTACACAAAGCACTCTAAGTGGGAGAACTGTGTGGGTGATTTCCCTCTATAGATTAGTGGATAAATAGGAATAATTCAATCATCATAGGGGTGATTAGGGTTAAGTCAACCAATTATGCTTCATCCTTTTCTATTTGTAGGTTTTCAATCATTTTTAGCCCGATTAGGATTTTAGCATTAGAAAAGCTATTTGTAAGTCTTCCACACACTACCAAAGGTCAAATCTATGCATACAGACCTAATTTAAGTTATTTTAAGTGATCATGCCTTTATTTCCTATTTTTCAAATAAATATAGGATAAACGAGGTATGAAACTAATGGAAGTGGATCTTGTCCTCAATCTACCAATGTTGTCCTTATTCAGTTTTAGTTCCTTCATCCAGGCATCTACATGCATAATTCCTAATTTCTTTTTATCATCTTGTTGTATAACTAATATTATTTCAATCTTTTTTACACTATCAAATTCGGTCTTTTACCTTCATTCTACTTATCAAAAGTCCATTTACAACATTCTAATTTATTATATTAATTTTATTTTAATTAAGATTAAATTCAATTTTTAATCCAAATTTAGACAAACAATATTATTCTATATATAATAGTCCAAAAAATAGTGGGAGAGAGAAAAAGGAATTCTAAATAGACTCCATTGTAATAACTAGGCAAATCTTGCATTAACAACTTGTAGTAAAATGCAACATGTATCTTGAAAAATAGAAATCCAATCAAATGTAAACAATTTTTTGCATTTTATATAAGAAAATTTTAAGTTTTAGAGTATGCATGTGCATTTTATTATCCTAATGGGTTAGGGATTTCCCCCATCATAAACCTTGTCCTCATGAGTCTGCCAACTAGTATCATAACATGGGTTGATTCCTTACAGAGAGTGTGGAGAGGATTCCTACATATGATTAAAATTTAAGAGCTTGTGCTAATAGTATATGAGTGAAAAAAGAGTCAAGATACATCCAAAAATAGTTTTTAGAATAGATATTTTTACAATAATAAATCTATATGGAAGACTACACAAAGTCTGAGACATGTTGAATGTTGTACAAAATAGATTAGAGATTGTAGAAGAATAAATAAGAATTTGTTTTTCCCCAAGAGATGACCAAAGTGGTTATAAAAATTAATTTCAAATATTAAAGGTGAATATGAAGATCAAGAATAATAACTACAAATGTAAGTAGGGGAAGGTATAATCCTCAAAGTTATCTCAAGAATTGATATAAGAATAATGAAAGAGGTGCCATGTTTTGTGAAAAAAAAACACCTTGAAAAACTTGTGTATTGTATCACATACATTTAGGATTATTTTGAGTTTTATGATATAAAAAATCAAAAGAGGGTGAAGTTTGAAAATGCAAAGGTAAAATGTCATACAATTATTTGGTGTAAGGACGTTTAGATGGAAAAAAGAAGAAAATGGAAAGACAAGGTGTCCAAATGGGACAAATTGGTTTAAAATATGAAAGGTAAAGGCATACCTGTATATTACACATAAAATAGAAGTGTTTTAAATATACTAATTGTGATGTTGTAAAACATTTTGTTTCTATGAAATATTTTGGGGTTGTTTTGCATAGATTTTCAAATGTGCTTTATTTCTTTTGCATAGTCATTCAAAGTGTATAGCTAAAAACATAAATAAGTTGAATTTCATAATTTTATTAGTCATTTTGAGAAATTATATGTGGTGTAAAAACATATTGTGAAGTCTATTTCAAGATATTGAACATGGGATTTTTAAGTGTATAAGATAATTGTGTTTTGTTACAATTATTTTTAAGAATGTGATTTTTGAGATCTTTTTTGTGCAAAAGCCTCATGAATGGATCTAGTTGTTGGATAAGTTAAGTGTATTTTTGGATTCATTTCATATTTATTTAATTAAATTGTGGAAGGTTTTAGGTAATTCATTTAATATCATATTGTTAGGCATTATAGGCCTGGTGTGAAATGAGACATTGCAACTATATATGCATTGAATGATTTAGTGAAATATTGAGAAATTAATATAGGTAGGTGGGTTTTATGGCTATATAAGCATACCCCTATGATTTTTTGAAGACGTTCAAAAAACCTAAGAGGATAATACAATGTGTGGCCATTAGAGGGAGATACAAATAATTATCTATGTGCAAATCCAAGGAAGGCATGGTTAGGTTGAAGCACATAATTTCATGGAGAAGGGGTAATGCTATGGTCTTTTTTAATCATGTGAGTTGAGAGTGTGTATATGTGATTATTTTTAATATATATTTAGATAAGTGTGATGTTTTTATGTAAATATCTCCATATAGAAATAAATATTTTATGTCAAATTATTTGATTGAAGGATACATGGTATAAGTCACCTCTTCATTAAGACCATAAACCATGACTACATCATTTTACATCTAAGTATGGAAAAAAATATAGGTTGAGAGAGTGAGGTTTATATTTATCCATTATTATGAAGGTGGGTAGATAAAAAAGTTGACAACTTGGTCTAAACTATATAGATTTCCAAAGGTAGTACAACATAAGATATCAAGTTGTGAAGAGGCAAGATGACACTAATAATAATGGTGAGACTTGATGCAATAGTCACAAATTTATCCTAAAGGGTTGATGAGGTTTCAGAAATGTTGTGAGTGATATAGATGAGATTGAATATTATAGAGGAAGGTATAAGCAATGAATTTTTTCATAAGGGATGATGTGTTGAATGAAAAGAGTGATGGATGAGAAGTAGATGCATAAGAATTAGAAACAACACATGAGAGACTAGATGGGGATGAAAAGAGTTTTATCAAATCCATTTTCAAGATTATAAGAGGAGTCAAGATGGAGGTGTCATGTTTTTCCAAGAAGACTAAACATATAATAACTAGTAGATTAGGTCATAGAGTTTGAGGAGTCATTAAAAATTGATGAAGTAGAAGAATAATGGAAGGCAAAAGTAACACATATAAAGATAAAGGCACACATAACTCTATGGCATAATTAGGTGTAGATTGAGAGAAATCACAAATGTAAAGATAATATTTCTCATTGGGATAAAATGGCCGTGAATTCATAATACAAGTTTTTTCTTGGAGTTTATCAATTGGATTCATTGAATAGGTTTTAGAATCTATGAGAAAACTAGGTAAGCATAAAGGATTAGATGAAGGAGTTATATAGGATCACTATCTAGGTTGGACATTATAAGATCAGTGAAGATAAGGTGATGAAATACATTAATGTATCAACATAGTGATATTTTCATATGGTGGAGGATGCATATCAATATGCACTCAAAGTAGAGGCTTAGTTGGAAAATGTGTAGATTGATGTAAGAGGAAAAGAGAAGCTCAATGGTTGAAAATGACAACTAGTGCATAAGAAATGAAGTGAGAAAGGAACGAGAAATTCATAAGTATGACAAGCTTAAGGAGGACCATATTTTTTAAAAGAGATAAGTAGCTTCAACATGGGAAGATAATGAAGGTTAGGTGTGTGGAAGTGGGACACTAAATATTTGAATAATAATCCAAAGTGGACACAATGATCGGAAGATATAAACACAAGGTTTTATACGATGTCTTATCAATGGATGCATCTCCTATTGTATGGTAATACACTCATGAGATATTATATGATGGGATAAAAATATTGTTTTTCTAAGGAAGGATGAAAATATTTATTTTTTTGTATTTTTTAAGGGAGAAGGATGGAGTGGTTTTACACCAAAGTCATTTGGTCATGAAAAAAATTTAAAGGAGAAATTAAATGATGGGGAAAATATAATGTGTGTGAATATGGATAATAATCCCATGTAGAGGAAGGGAAATTTTTGTTCTAACCATATGAATTCAATTGTGATTTTAGAGGGTAGTGTCATAAAGAATAAAATAAGTGTATTTTCCACTACAAATAGAAGAATTCAACTAGGGGAGAGTTGGAACTGGTGTAACATTATTTTAAATGGATATTGGGAGAGGAGGATAGATTGTCCCAATTTGTATATTAAATGATTTGGAATGTGATAATTATCTCCCATGGCACAAAGGCATGTTAAGGCCTTTATAAAGGGTTATAAAAGTACTTATACACTACAAATCTAGTTTATGAGAACAATGTTTGCATGTTTTTCTTAATTAGGGTCTATGATGTAGGAGTCTTAGATTTCACTTATACTATTGCATTAACCAACAATAGATGAAGTGGTTTAAATAAGTATATTTTTATATTGAACACGTTTTTGTTTATGTGCAATATTTTTGTTTTTTTTCATCTTTGCATGCACACCTTGTTATGTATATGTAGTCTTTCAATGTGTATAGCCAAAATATAAATAATTTGAAGTACATGACTTGTTAATGAATCTTGTTAAATAGTGGTGGCATGTAACATTATATTTTTATGGTAATTGTGTATACATTGCACATCAGATTTTATTGTGTAGAAGGTATCCATTATACATTGTGACTATATTGATGTGTATTATTCCAATGATGTATAGCCATTAGACAATGTCATTGTCATTTTACAACATTTTAAATTAACATCACTAAATCTCATAATTTTTTGGGGAATTCATTTAATATCATATTGTGATGCATTATGTGCATGATGTATTATAATAAATTAGAAGTGCATATAAATTTTATTATATAGTGGATTATTGAAAAACTATTGTAAGTGTATGTGTTTTATGGATATATAAATAAACTCATATACTTATACTAATGCATTTATAAAACCTGAGAGTAGAGTTCAAGGTGTAGCCATTATAAGGAGTTGTAAGGTGTGTACAAATATAGGGAAGTAGTTTTTGGTTTGAATCAAATTTCTATACAGACAAGGGGTAACACTGCGATGTTTTATAAGACTATAGATTGAGAGAGTGTGTATCTAAGTTTTCGTATGTAATATTTGGCTTAGTGTAAATTGTGTGTGAAAACATATGATTAAAAACCATTTTTTTATTTTTATTCTTATTATGTGATGTTATATTTTATAGGAAAAAAATTATAATTCATCTATTAATTGAGTTCATTAACCATTACTACCTCAAGTTATAAAACTTGAGACAGAGAGATCTTAGTGTAAAGAATTATACTAAGATATTTTACAGGAACACCATCATATTTGTCCATGGTGCAATATATCCATAAAAGTATTAAAGAGATGTAAATGGGTTAAGGCTTAGTATTAATGCAATAGCTGAGCATGGTAAAAATCCAAACAATAGAAGAAGCTTACTATTTTACATTAAAGTCTGAGGAAAACTTATCCATAGATTTATAAAAAACTTGAGGAAGAGGAAAGTTCAATCATGGAGGTCAAGGAGGATGTTATTATGCTATATAAAATCAAAAAACCTAAAAGGTGAGAATATGATTATGCGTATCTAAGCATATGTGCAAGAGAAGATATATGAGCATGAAGTTTGACATAATCACATGCAAGGAGGAACACATTACTTGTCCTAAGGGTATGGAATATTTTTTAGATAATATGGAAGATGATTCATTGAAACATGTTTCAAATATCCTAGACACAGAGTGTATGAGTACCCTCAGGCACAAAGTACAAAAATAATAATGATTGATGATAATGTCCATGTTGCACATGGATATAGAGAGACAATTGTATCTCCTAAAGACTCTAAGGAACCAATGGGTAGAGATATTTTCATGGGTAAGAGGGCATTCTCTAAGCTATTAAAATATTATAGTAAACTAGATCAAAGAAATAACACATTCCAAATAGTTTAAAAATCAAGAAATAAGTGTTACAATGTGATTACTAGTTGGGGTAGTAATGGTAACCTAGTTTCATGCAATATGATATATTATATGTATTATCACCAAGGATCATTTTCATAGTTATATGATTCTTTGAAGATCAACACAACTCAAGATATTCTAAATTATTCACTCTCAGCTTGTAGAACCTTGAAGTAAGGTTTGGAAGTCAAGAACAAGTATAAAATAGAAACTAACTAGTCAAAAATGCTAAAAATTGATAAGGAATTGGTTGATAATGTATTATAATAGATTTAAGTGGTTTCAAGTCAAAATAATATTTATAGTAAGATATATAAAGGAGTGAGTATACACAAACCTATTTTTCAAGTCTAAAACAAGACTTGGATTACTAAATATCCTATAATCTAAGAGATAAGCTTACAAAAGGCATGAAATATTGTATTATGATGTGTGGGATGCATGTAATCTTTTATAGATATATTCCAAATATTTAGTCAAAAAAATAAGAAATTATGATGAAACTTTAGTTTAACAATCTTATAGTAGAATCAATAATTATATGGTTTCTATGTTTTTCTTGAAGGTACAGGTATAATAAAGTGGTATAATATATCTTATGAATTAATGGTCACCCTGAGGAAGGTAAGTAACCATATTAAATCATGGTGAGTTATAATCTTAAACAAATTTTGAAATAATGCGTAGTTATGTGCCTCATACAAGTCCTAAAGGGTTATGTATAAGACTGTGTTGTTTTATTATTTAAATACTGAGAATAAATATGGATGGAGGTTTTGGTTTGAAGTAGAGAACACTAAAAATAAATTCAAGTCTATTATGATAGTATCAAGTGAATATTATTTGAGTCAATCATCATCAAGAAGTAGAAACCCCAATAGAGGTTAGAGGACTTGTTTATACATCAAGATATTTCAATTAAGATGAAGATATAAAGGAATTATGATTGGAGGTTTCATTGAAAAAACCTAATAAGATTGTTTACTTTGTTGACAAGGATAAAAATGACAAGGCTAAGATCAGTATGAAGATAGAAGTTGTCCTTTTTAGGATCCTTGAGGAGCAATTAAGAAAGATCAATAAGGCTATAAAGCTTTAAAAGACCTAGAAGACTTACATTAAGAGATTTTGAGAGGTCTGAATTACATAAGGGAATGTTGCATCCATAACTAATGAGGAATAAATTACCCCTTTGGATGACAATGTCCCCTCCCCTTGGTTAAGTTTAAGATTAGAGATAAAAGGCTTAAGATTGATGTGAACAGAATAATTGTTCTTGGTTCTACTAACAATGAATATTTTAAGAGACTGAATACTAATCCCTTAGAAATTTTTGAGAATTCTAAGAATAAAAATAAATAAAATATATTTCCTTAATGTTTTAATAGGCTATACGAAAAAATAAATTGCTCTACACCCTTAATTTAGTCTAAATAATCACCCCCTATTTTTTTTTAATGAAATTTGAGATTTTGAATGTAAGGGAAGTGGATTTTAGGATAAGAGACTTGTTTTTAGAAAGTTTTGGCATTCCAAAGATAATAATAATTTTCTTATTCTACAAAAATTGAAAGAATCTAGTTATATCCTTGATTTTTCTTTAAAATATGTTTGGCCCACTATTTTGCATGTCTCTACTAACCACCCTTGATGGAAATGGGGATCCTCTATCCTCATTTATCTTAACTTTTTTGATGATATAATTGATTTTTGGTCTTCCCTATGTCATAGAGTTTCTTGAATCAGAATCAATCATAAGACTTTGTTAAAGGTATAATCACTAATAGGGGGTGACTAAGTGATTCCAAAAAATCTAATTCAATTCCCAAATCTTAACCATTTATCACATACAATCATGATGCATACAAATTAACCATTACAATAAACAAGGAAGATACAACAAGATCAAAGCACATAACACATGATATATGTGGGAAACCTTCTTAGGGGATAAAATCCACTAAACCCTAAAATATGGAATACAATCTTATAAATACAAGATTCAACATTTACACCAACACCAACTAATAAAGGAACACCCATCCCTTAATTTAGTGAGACACCCATCCCATAAGGAGGAACTAACCACCTAGGCAACCAAGTACCCACTTAGCTACCTTGATCTAATATCCACCTTTGATATAATGTCTTATACACTTGATGATGGAATTATCTTAATTTATCTTTTTCTCCTTTACACTCTCACAAACTTGCACACACAAGCAATGCATCCAAAACACCCTTTTGGATCACTTCAATTTTTATCACATACATAATCAAAAAAACTAAAACTCTATAAATTGTTTTAAGAATATGACCTATATGAAATATTCTATTCTTGGCACATTATAGGAAAAACACTTAACCTATTGTGCTCTTCAATCAATCCACTAATCACACTCACCCAATCAGCCTCTACAACTTACTCGCTCAATCTGCCTCTTCTAAGCTCATTAGGTCTAATGACCTATGTGTTTGCCTTTATTACCTTGATTATAAAATAAATATTTTTCCTCTTCAATATTTTTTATTCCTCAATGACATGTACCTTCTCTTTCAAATGTTCTTTCCTTTGTTTGGTTCTATTCTCTCTCAACACTACTTCACAACTAGCACAATTAGTCCAAATATGCCATGTATTTATACCACTCTCTTGGTATAACCTATATTTTTTAGTAAAGATTATTTGAAAATTTAAAATATGTCCATACACATGTTAAATTTTTGATAAAATCCATTCCATAGCTTTGATATAGTCCTTAAGACTCCAATCCTCCATTAGGCTTTAATGAGACTTGAAACAATTATGCCTTCATATGTTACTCATACAACCTATTAGACCACCTTAATATCTTAACAATGATTAAAAGACATAAAAATATATCCAATATACATTTTATCATTCTCATATGGTTTCATTCCAAATTGAATACCAACTCAATACTTGAACCAACCAATTAGGTCTCCTTGTTCTTCAGGACTTCATGCACAGAAAATGCAATCTCAAACTTCTGAAGTAAACACTAAAAACTTTCACATATCCATATGATTGTATCACATGGGGTGAAAATTTCTCATATAAAATACATACATGTTCCTTAGACGCTTCAACACAATCTCTAAGAAGTCAAATCAACTCTCTCATAATGACCACTCAAATGGGTGATATGTAGTCAAAATATAGTGATACTATTTTGACTCTCCATATCTGATCAGGGGTATATCATGACATATAATGTATTAAAATAATCATTATATACTTATATAACATCTCCATACTAATTTCATTCCTTAACTCTATTCAGAACACCTTCAACTTACCTCTACAAGATGGTCACTCAAACTGCTAGTGCATTGAACAAACACAATCAACTTCTGAGCCTTTTTTCACACTGAAGATGGATTGGTAAAACCTCAAAAATACATAAAAATAATATTTTTTTAGTATAAAACACTCTCCAATAGTTATTTAATATTTAAAAATCAAAATACCATCAAGAATAACTCAATTATCCTTCTCACGTCACTTGCAGAACATGGTCAAACATGTAGTCAACTTTGGAGCTTAATATATTTGATACTACAAACATTCAAACCTTATAACCAGTGTAAATGATGCACCTTGGGTTCCTTTGTAATTTTTCCTTTTACACCACCATTAAATTTGTCTTGGATTAAAATATATATCTTGAATACTAAGCACAAGTTTTTCCTTCACAAATTTGAATATTCAAATTCTAATAATCACTGCTCAAACACTAAACATCAGACACTTTGTCATCATCTCATGTTCCATATAAAATTCAAATATATATGCACCATATATATCCTTATAATTATTATATTATTTACTTTTTAATTCTCACTATTTATTTTATATCCTTACTTATGTGATTGTGCCACTTGACATCCCTACGTGCCTTCTACGCACCTTGTACAATTTAGTCAACACGCTTGTGGCACTTGGAAGTTCCATGTGAAATATAAGCACTATATTGAATTAATAAACTCCATTATATAATAATTTAATGATCACATACTCACCATTTATCTCTATCATATAGGTTTCACGCTCGCTGTTAGATCTACTAGTTAAACTTCAAGATTATGAGACATGTCACTAGCACCTAAAATCTAAGGAACCATTAAAATTTTGACTTAAATCACACCAATGGGTCACTATATAACAAAATAATTCACAAAATTAAATCCTTATCTGGTCATATTAATTATTTATCATTGCATCTTTGATCCAATTAAATGTTCACCAAAGATCTTCGATAATGCAAATTTGGCTATGGGAACTTAGTAAACTCTATCTTAGAGGCCAACTTTGCATTGTTATAAATTTTTATGCACTCAATTTACAAACATAAAATTTTTACTACATGATCACCTCTCTTTGGTTAATTCATCCATGTATCAAATTTCTCTTTAAACCTTAACACATGTGAAACATGATGTCATCAAATTGCTTATTCAGTCTTATCTATTAAGATGGCTACTTGAACCTAAACACTCATATGACTGATATAATGAATTATAATCACTTACATAAGAAATACAAGTACTCATAACACCATTTATGGTCTCTTAAACATTTCCATACCATCAATATCATCCATCAATTACCTTACTAAGTCAAACCCTAAAGAACTATGTAGTGACACTGAAGCACATTGAATCACACTTTGCCATTATCATTCTAACAAACATGACACCTAATAAAAATCCTTGGTAACCTTGTATACATAATTTAAAAACCTCCAACAATATCACTCTTTATTATTGATGTCAAATACCAATACAAACTTTATTCTTAGACTTTGTCTCTCTCTTTAAGCACTTTCCCCTCCTTTGACATAATGACAAAGTGAGCTCAACTTTTGATCTTGATGCCCTAAAAAGAATTCAATAACCAAAAATAGGAAAGGACCACCTCTTATAGATGATAATAAAATCCCCCTAACACTGTGCATACCTATTCTTACGTTAAGCTTCTCAAACATGCTTTATGACTACACTCTTCTTTGATCATACGTAGTTTCTATGGAGACAAAACATACATGAACATCAAAAAATTCATGAACTTAGCTTGAAAACATTAGAATGGAATCTCCATACATCATATTAGCTGAGTAACCTATTGATATCCTTGGTATTTTTAGGAAAATGACCAAAATGTTCACTTCTTCATACTAGCCTTGCTTAGAGGCCTTACAGTCCTACCTAGACCTTGTAGAGCCCATAAGTTTCTATGTATACACTTTCATATATTTAAATTTCATATATGTATCATTATCTTATTCCCCCTCATGCATGCTGAAAATCAACACTCAATTATTTATCTACAACATACTTCCTTCACAAAACTACTAGTCAATTAGCCCTCCATTTACACAAATCCTCCTCCATGGAACCAACCATGCACTTATAAAAGACTGTGAAAGAATTTATAATAAAAAATTTTTAAATCTCAACTGATTAAGAAACCTTATATCTCAAATCATTAGGTGAACCATTTTTCCAACATGAGCAAAAACACTAGGTTTATTAGAGAAACTCGACCAACACACCACCTTTTGGTCAATATCCATATCTAAAACTTTTATCACACCTATAGGTCATAAATACACACTTATAGACCAAATTTTGAGCTTAGTCTCCTTTTTTAATTGATAATTTTTATACCATGGTTTTTGACTTGCATACCCTTAAGCACAAACTGGGAAACCTGAGAGCAAACACAATTCTTCAATTTCACACAAAATACCTTCAAAACCTAAAATCACATAGACCACACTTTAATGAGGTCATCACACATTTTTATCCCACTAAGACACCTTAATAAATTTTAATTCTTCAAATGACACTTAGAAATCTCCATACTGAACCTACAAACCTTGCACATAGAGTAGTCAACATGCCAAAACACTAGAAACTAATCATGACAACATTATGAAATCACCAAGACACCTCATACACTTTTAAAAACTGAACTCAACTTATCTCAACTCTCTTTTGTCTTCCAAGACCCAAAAATCATCAAATTGTAAGATTGACATTCACTAGGTAGTAAGTACTACCAAAAATGGTCAAACTCAATAAATGACCATAACTGATTATTTTGACAATTAAAATACATTAAACCTCATGGATTTCACTTTTTTAAATCATTTTCACACTCCATAATAACCTTTCCTTCATTCTTCAACATTTGATCGACTAATCCATGCATTAAAAATTGATAAGAACTCACCTTTAGGACCAAAGCCCCTAAAATACTCTTAGAACACATGATTCATCACAACATCTAAAGTAGGAATATGAACTTGTTTTTCCCTATTAAACCAAGAAAATCTTCTCATGACCTTTCTTATCCTGCAATATAATCAAAACTCAACTAGCATCCACCATGCTTCCTCTTTCTGTAAAGTGTCTCCTTGAAGCCTAGAGAAAGACACACCTTTAACATAGTGAGACTAAAAGTCCCAAAACTCAAGATACTCCCATATCTTCATACTCTCATTTGACTTTTAGTCCTACCTCATCACTGAATTTAATTTGAATGGATCTTTGACTTCATTCTTTACTTTAGACTTGTTAACAAATGCAAACAATAAAAACTCTTGACTTTCCTTCATGCTTATCATGGAAAACAAACCATCTTTGGTCTCAGTCTGATCTCTCCTAATAGGGTTAGGTTTTCAAAACCATTTTTGACCTCTTCCTTGCATATTAGGAGCTCCATACACCTTATTTCACTTTGAAAACTCATTCAACATGTTCTTTTAATACCTAGCAATGTGACCAACTCTTTCACATCTAAAACAAATAAGATCATTCATACCTTTCTATTGATGATGATTTTGATCTTTCTTTGACTGATTTCTTCTTCTTACATAGTACTTTTCCCTATGACCAACAAGATTATAAACAAAACAATGGCCCATAAAAAAATTGGCATACCTTGAAGCATTAGGTTGTCTGCTTGGCTTCTTTATTTTGTCTTTGACCTAATTTAACTTATTTTCTTTCATACTACCATCCTCTTTTCCTTGTTTTGATCTCTTTTATTCTTCTTTAATCTTGCCTATCTTGATTATGACCTTTTCATGCCCATCCTTCAGGGAAACAAGATTAGCCTTCAATTGAACACATTCATATTCTTTATCCCTCATGTTGAACTTTCATCCTCTAATTGAATTATGAGATCTTTGATGGTCTCTTTATCATTCTTAGACCTTTTGGCCATGTCATCTTTCAATCTACATGCTTGATCTTCCATAGACTTGATTAGTTCTTGATTCTCCTTTTCCTCTTTTATGGATTTGCCTGACAAACTCCTCTCAAGAGATCTAACTTGTACTTCAAGACCTTTAATAATATTCTTCATTTTATGATTACTCTTCTTTTTCTCCTTCAGTTCACCAAGTGGACTCACGAGCTCAACTTCTAGATCAACTTCTTCTTCCTCACTATCATAGAAAAATTCTTCATAAAACAAGATGATATTTTCAACCATATTGTACCTTGGATCACCTTCAAGTGGTTGAAATTGCATAGAAGTTACTACTTTGATACCAATTATCAGAGGTAAAATCATTAAGGAGGGTGGATTGAATCATTGATGCCAAAAAAATCTAATTCAATTCCCAACTCTTAAGCATTCAGCACATACACTCATGATGCATATAAATTAATCATTGTAATGAACAAGAAAGATATAATAAGATCAAGAGAATAACACATAATATATGTGGGAAACCCTCTTGAGGGATAAAACCTAATGAACCCTAAAAATGGACTACAGTCTTATAAAGACAAGATCCAACATTTGACTAGAACTAACTAATCAAATAATACCCATCCCTTAATTTAGTGAAACATCCATCCCACAAGGAGTAACTAAGACCATGGGTAACGAAGTACCCACTTAGATACTTTGATCTAACCTGCACCTATAATATAATGTCTTCTACACTTGATGATGGAATTTTATTGCTTTCTCTCTTTCCTCTTTATACTCTCACAAACTTGCACACACAATCAATGCATCCAAAACACCCTTTTGGATCACTCTTCACTTCTTAGCACATACACAATCAAAAAACCTTCAACAACTATATCACAACATCAAAAACATGATTTTAGGAAATATTCACTTCTTGGCACACTATAGGAACAATCTTTAACCTTCTCTTCTCTTTAATCCATCCACTAAGCACGCTCATTCAATCAGCCTCTACATCTTACTCACTCAATCTACCTCTTCTAGGATCATTATGGCCAATGACCTATGTGTTTACCTTCCTCACCTTGATCATAAAATCATGACTGATCCTTTTCACTCTCTATTTTTCCTCAATGACCTATACCTTTTATTTCAAAGGTTATCTCCTTCACTTTGTTCCATGCTCTCTCAACACTACTTCACAACTAACACAATTAGTCCAATTATGCCTTGTATTTATACCATTCTCTTGTTATAACCCACTATGGTTGGAAAAGATGATTTTCACACTTAACATATATCCACTCACACATTACATGGGTGAAAAAATCCATTATATAGGTTAGATATATTCCTTAAGACTCAAATCTTGTATTAGGCCTTAATGAGACCCGAAACAATTAGGCCTTAATGAGACCCAAAATGATTAAGCCTTCACACATTATTATTGAAACCTATTAAACCACCTTTAGATTTTACCAATGATTAGAGTATATCAAACCTATCTCCAATATCCCTTTTATCATTCTCATATGGTTCCATGCCACCTAAAACACCAACTCAATACTTAAACCTCCCAATTAGGTCTCCTTGTTCTCCAGGTCTTCATACATAGAAAACACAGTCTAAAAATTCTAAATAAAACACTAAAACCTTTCACATATACATATGATTAGATCACATGGGTGAAAATTTAACATATAAAATACTTCCATGTTATGTAGACACTTCAACACAGGCTTTGAGCACTCAAATCAACTCTCTTAGAATGACCACTCAAACTGGTTATATACAGTCAAAATATAATCATAGAATTTTGACTCTCCATATCCGATAATAGGCATATCATGACATAAAATGTCTTATCATAAGCCTTATATACTTATAAAACATCTCCATACTCATTTTATTCCTTAACTCTGCTCATAACACCTTCAACATACCTCTACAAGATGGTCACACAAACTGCCAATGCATTCAACAAACACAATCAACTTATAAGTATTTGTTCACAATGAAGATGGATTGATAAAACCTTAAAAACCCATTTACATAGTCTTCATGGAGTCTAAAACACTCTCCAATAGTTATGTCATCTTGAAACATCAAAATACCATCAAGAACAACTCAATTATCCTTCTTGGGTCACTTACAAAACATGGTCAAACACACAGTCAATTTTAGAGCTTAATATATTCGACTTTACAAACATTCAAACCTTTGAAATGGTTTAAATAGATGCACCTTGGATTCCTTTACAAAATTTCCTTTTCCACCATCATTAAATTTATCTTGTATCAATATATATAGCTCAAACACTATGCACTAGTTTTTCCTTCATAAATTTGAATATTCAAATTCCAACAATCACTATTCAAACACTTTATCATCATCTCATGCTCCATAAAAAATTTGGAAAAATACACACCATATATTTCTTTAGAAGTATCTTCCTATTTACTTTACAATTCTCATCATTGGTCTTATTCCCTCACTTCCATGATTGTGCCACTTGGCAACGCTACGTACCCTGTACCATTCAGTCAACACATTTGTGCCACTTGGCAGTTCCACATGCAATCTGATCATTGTATTGATTTATTAATGAATATGCTCCATTATATCATATTTCATGATCACATGCTCACTTTTTATCTCTATCTGACAGGTTTCATGCTCACCATTAGATATGATGTTCAAACTCTATGATTATGACACATGTCACAAGCACGTGTAATCTCAAGAAGCATTAACATTTTGACTTCACTTACATCATTGGATCATTGTCTATCAAGATCATGAAATTTTTTAGATCCTTATCTATTCAGATTAATTATTCATCATTATATCTTTCATCTAATTAAATGCTCACTGTAAATCTTTGATAATACAAATTTGGCTAAGTATGGGAACTTAGTGAACTTTGTCTTAGAGGCCAACTTTGCACTATTATAACTTTTTATATGCTTAATTTATTGACCTAAAACTTGAACCACATGATCTCCTATCATATGTTAATCTATCCATATATCATGATGCTCTTGAGACCTTTACACATGTGAAATATGACATCATCAAATTACTTACTGAGTCTTATCTGTCAAGATGACTACTTGAACCTAGACACTTGTATGACTACTTTGATGAATTGTGTTCACTTTAATAATCAATCTAAACACTCATAACACCTAATGTGTTCTCTATAATATGTCCATACCATCAATATCATCCATTAATTACCTTACTAAGACAAGCACTTAAGAACCCTGTACGAATATTGACGCACACTTTGTCATTATCATTCTAGCATACATGACACCTCGTCAACATCCTTGGTCACCTTGGAGACATATTTGACAAACCTCCAATAGATTTAACAATTTTGGATGTGTTTTATTGATGATTTAAATGACTATAGAGATAAAACTAAGTTATGGAACTAACTTGATTCAAATATAAAGGATATCCCTTGGATTATTAGGGGTGATTTTAATATAGTTAAGAAAAGAAAATATAAATGAAAGAATTGTTATTCTAGTCTAAAATTAAATGTATCCATAATCTGTTTGATCCCTTAACTAAAAACAAAGATTCTGGTAAGGGTATTTAGTTTACATGGTGTAACAATCAAGTTGGGCAAAAAAGAGTCTACACCAAAATCCATATATTTTATCTTATTAATGATCAATTTATTGTTCAACTTATTGACAATGGAAATATTGTTAGAGTCATGCCATTTACAATTTTTGACTGATATCCCATAGAAATACAATTCTCTCTAAGAGATTGATTTTTTATTTTTAAGAATAATGGATTTTTATTTCTATTGAATAAATAAGTCTAAGAGAATAAATCAGTAAATGATATTCCTAATTAAAGCTATTGACTTGTGAAATTAGATTGTAGTTAGACCTTTTTAAAAAATAATAGAAAGATAGAGAAAATTAAACTTAGCTTATTATGGGCTTTTCTGATTGAGAGAGGGTCTGTAAATTTGTGTGCAAGACTAGAACACTATCACAAACAAGATCCTAGACTTCATTTTCTGATTGGATAGGAGCATTAGAACTCGATACCCTATGATCCATGCTATAGTCCTTCTCTGATGTTGTCTTGAGGATTTAAGCTTTTTGGGTTTCCTTTTCCTGCTTAGTGTGAGCCTATGTACCAATTTTTAGGTCCTCACCATCAATATAGGTCCCTATAAAATTTATTTTTCATGTGCTTGTATCTTCCATGTAATTTTAAAAACATTGACAAATGGGGAAAAAGGGGTTAGTGTGTGTAAGATTCATTAGAAGTGCCTCACACCCCATGTGTAGGCACATTACCTACATACCAATACTCTGAAGAGGGATCAAGTCATATGTAGTTCTCCCTTTTAGAGTGGTTGGTGCAATAGTGAATGAAATGCAAGAAATGCTAAAACTAAGTATGCTTGTGCTAATTGGCGATTGGTGTAAGGACTTAAATCAAATTGAAAGTGTATAGGCTGGTTGTATGAAGATAATAGGGAATATTTATTGAGTGGTCTTGCTTGTATTCTTTCTTGCTTGAATGATATTTACCACCCTTTCCAAATGATCTTTGACTGGGATTATATATGGATCTATTGTTCATGGGTTAAATGAAACTAGAATAGGCCAACATAATGAACATGAGGAATCAGGGAAAATGGTAACTTGGGCTCAAAATATGACTAGATAAGAGGACTAAAAAGGGGACACCCAAGGGTCCAATGCTATAGTCTAATTTTGGCACTATTATCTTGACCAAATGGAACTTGGGGGGATGGATTAGTCATGAAGAGAGGGTCCTATCTTAGTCGAGATCATGTTTAAAAGGAAATAGATGACTAGGAATCAATGAAAGTAAGATTAAGAGGGTCATGAGAGAAAAAAAGAGGGACCTAAGAATTTAGTGTCATTAGCCATACTCAAGTTACCAACTTTTGCATTTTATATGACCACATTTCCCCCCCTTTATTCTAGTGATGTAGCAAAGCAAAATACCAGGATAAAGGAAAATAGAAAGTGTACCTAAACTTACCTATAAAGGTAAATCCCATGAAGCTTATGTGATGCTAGGTAATGTTGGATAGTGCATAGAGAATGTGTTGTGTAAGTTTGAATCTACAAAAGGGAATTGAAGAGTAGATTAGTTCTTATTATATTCAATATAAAACAAGAATGTATAAAGCTAATTAAGAGAGAGGAAGATAAATGAATGAATACACCTCAATAGGTACACAAACCAATACAAAACTTGTTGTGATAATAAGTAAGGTTAGATGTGCTAAATGATGTTGTACCAAAATTTATATCATGAACAAAGCTGAGTGCTTAATTTCCCAAAATGTTGCTCAAGAATGCAAAGGTTGGCTCTTTGGATCCATCATTGTCTACTAAGCTAAGCTAGATGATCGTGCAGGTGATAATAAATGTTTGGACTATGTGTTCAATCCCTCTAAATAGGTGGCTTAAGAATGCAAAGGTTATCCCTTTGGATCCATCATTGCCCCATGAAGTTAAGCTATAAACTGATATTGGTATGAAGAAGTATGTCATCTGAGATTTCTCTTGAAGTGCATGAATTTTATAGAAATATGATATGTGCTAGAAACTAGGCTAATGTTAGCCAACTCAGAAAAGATGGAGATTAAGCTTATGTGAAAGCCACTCTAAAACTAAAAAAAAGGCTTATGTAGAAACCACTCAGGAATGTGGAGGTTAGGCTTATATGAAAGATACTCTGAAATGATGCCAACCACCTACACATGGAATAATGCATGTAACTATTGAAAATGCTTGGGTAACACTAAAAAAAGAAGTAAAAGTGTTGGGTAATCTACCCCTAATCACTAGTGTCTGAAACATGGATTCTGATCTAGAATTTATACCAACTACCATATCAAAAACTAGAAGTGAGAAAAAATCATGCCACATATGATTCCCCTTATGTCTATATTCTCTGAGAAAACTATATTAAAAACTACTGATCTAAATTGGTGTGATTGTGTAAAACTATAGCTAAACCTACCTCTCTACCTGCTTCTAGAAAACCTAGGTTTTTTGTTGTTTGGATAGGAACACTAAAAATAATCACCCTAGTGTCTAGTTCTATAATCTAGACTCATCACTAATATCCTAGGCTGAAGCTGATCACTATTCTAGAATCTTTATTGTCTACCTAGTCTATTTTGAGTGGTTTAATGATTGGTTACTATTTTGGTTATTTTGAAACTAGATTTTTTGACTGATTAGGAGGTCTAATATGTATAGAAAAACCTTTGTTTGTTTACTCCTCTTATGAGGGTAGGAAGAGGTACCCTACAATGACTACCCTCAAATTAAGAAGCCCTATAAGTGTGTTAAGCTAGAAATATACATGATATAGCAATGATAATCAACAAGATATCTCAAGATATAGCATGGTTTGATTTGAAAGATAGATCAATAGGGGTATGCCTAGATAGATGTAACAATGTAATAGCATGTGTGATGTACTAGAATTAGAACTAAAAGTGTTAGTTGTCAGTTTGTTAGTTTTTAGTTTATTAGTTGGAGGGATGGAGCATGATGTCCATCATGATAACCAAGAAGATAGTAAAATGCATGATATGAATCATGGCATTGCAAAAATAAGGAATAAATCAACTAACACACACATAAAACAAGAAGAAAGAAGCATACAAGGGTGGCCAAGGGGCCATAAAAACAAGGGACATGGGCACATGTCACTCAAATTGGAAATCAATTATACAAGGAATGTCCAAATGCCACATACGCATACAATTGAAACAAGCAAAGCTAGCATGGAAGCCATAGGCACATGAAAGAGTATACGTAAAGGACATTGTGAAATGTCCTAAGGCACACACATGAATAGAATTAAGGAAATTGGAAAATGTCCTAAGGCACATATAGGTGACAACAGGAACTTAAAATACAATCCAACAAGCTACACTAAGTAATAAGAGAAAGCATGCAATAATTGAAAAGATAGAATCACATCTAACTAATGAAAACAAGAGTGAAAGTATGCAAGACATGTCTATGAAAATTCTAGGTATATGCTAAGAGATACACAAGTGACAGATACTAGTGAAATATCAATATAGTAATATGTATAATCTAGTAAGTAATGTACATTAGCATGATAACTTAGACTGTGTTGTCTAGAAATTACATAACTTGTATGGTGTAGTCATGTAAAAGATGCCCCTAGTGGGTATGTATATCGAAGTGTGTCTCAAATATAGATGTAGGATGCCCCCTCAATGGGTAGAGTGAAGTAATCAAAGAGCTGCATATTATTGCACACACTTAAAGAAGATCAAGTGAAGCATGGTAATGTAGATAAATCAACAAATAATAAGCATAGAACAACAAATGTATGTCTAGCATAGTAGTAGAAATGTAAAGCATGGATGATGCATACAATCAAAATAATTTCATTTTTTTGACATTTTTGAATGTTTTTGAATTTTTGAAATGTTATATTATTTTTGAATTTTTGGAAAATTTGAACAATGTACAATCAAGTAAAATAAACTATGTATGGTCAATGATGATGAGAAATGATACTAACCGATGAGTCTCATGTGAGACTCCCTATCATGGTGTCCTATATCAAGGAGTGGAATCGTACATGATCATGAAGCACGATGAAAATGTTGAGACTGTGGCTCTGAAAGCTGTTTATGTTATAAATGTTCTAAAATCTCTGAAGTAGAAACTAACTGTGTGGTCCATCTATAATTATGATAATTAGATGTAGTTGTAGTGATCTTAGGGACCCATCTAGAAATAAAATAATTTCTTTGAATATGTGCTCTATGTGTATATGCATGAGATCTCAATAAAACTACTCTGGGTGTTAATACTATAGGTGGAAGTTATTTACAATCTTGAAGCTATGGATGTGTATGAACCCTCTATACTAGTGATGGATGCCTCAACTATGTCTAAATATGAAGTGTAAGAGGAACTAAAATTGGAGGAGAAGCTAAAACTAGTGGTAAAACTAAAACTAGTGGCAAAACTGAAACTAGTGATAAAACTAAAAATGTTGACTACAAACTGGTAGATGGCTCTAAAGTAGGGAGTGATAACTCATATGGAACTTTTCTAACTATAAAAACATGATTAGTGTGCATGAATTTCATGCATTTGTGAATTGTAAAAGGTACTTCTCTAAGTTTTTGAATCCATGGTCGACCAAGTAACATATCAAAAATACCTGCAATGGGAACTATAGTGAATGATATGGCCATATGTGTAGGACCAACCTATAGTGGAAGCATTATCTCATCCAATGAATTATCTATATGCCTATTGAAACTATTGATAACTGTGTTTGTCAGAGTGATATCATGTTGTAA
This sequence comes from Torreya grandis, assembly GCA_037957365.1. Taxonomy (NCBI): domain Eukaryota; kingdom Viridiplantae; phylum Streptophyta; class Pinopsida; order Cupressales; family Taxaceae; genus Torreya; species Torreya grandis. Next base: position 608,169 of record JARHVA010006661.1, read on the forward strand.
ATAACCCAAATGTTGTAGTAGTGTCAAGGTGCACATATTAAGACTAGACCCATTGTTAATAAGCACATTAAGAATAGGTTGATTATGAATGTGAGATATGATAGACAGTGCATGATAATCTGCATCATCCTTGATAACTTCTTATTCTAAGAAGGAGATATAATTTATAGCTATAACTCTAGAAGTTTATACATTGATCATGTTGCTCAAAGGATGTAATTGAACTAAAGGTGCCCTGTATGTATCTAGTGGTGGATGTGCATGATATGCATGATGAACACCTGATGTGTCCCTTGTATCCTATTTTAAATGTTTTAGAAATAGATCTAAGAAAATTTTCAATACTTTATCCTATGTTTAATTTGTCGATGGAGGCTCAACTAAAGTGCCAAGATCAATAACATTTGAGTCTATTAGGTCTTATATCTTATTCTTTAAACTAATGCATCTATTTGTCATATGACCTGGTACCCTATGGTAACCATAAAATGCTTGTTGATCATATCCATTTAGAAGAGGTTTTGTTGGATCAACTTCTGGAATAGGAGGGAGAGATATGATATTGCAATCCAAAATCTATTGTAAAACCCTGGTTGGAGAAACTAGAAGATGTGAAAAAGTATGTCGAGGGGGTATTGACAAAACTATTTATTGAGGAGGCTTTGAAATTGCATTAACTATAGGTTGATTCTACCCTTTAGTATCATGGAAATTGACCTTATATGGGACTTTTTTGTAAATATTATTAGTTGTGTCTAATATATTAGTGTACTTTAGTTTTCCCATTGAAATTAGCTTGACTTATCTTTCCTTTAATGTGTGACACAATTCAGTAAAGGAAGAGAATCTTTTGTACATGATTGATTCATGAAGTTTTGGTAGAATAATTTGTTTGAAAATATCCTACAACTCCTTATCTAACATGGGGCTAGTAATCTTAGCCAAGGTCTTATATTGAAGAACATACTCTATGAGATGCTCATTTGGTCATTGTTTCTATTGAGTAATTTGAGCATATGAAACCTTATCCCCAATGTTGATACTGAAGTTTCTTAGTAAAATATCAGCTAAAGGATTGAATGCATTGACCAACTAATTCAATAAACTATAGAACCGTTGTAAGGTATTATCCTTTAGCTCTATGGAAATAACTTGGTAAGTAACCAGTCATTTGGTACATAATCTAAGTATGTTGTATGAGAAGCTCTCAAATGTATCTCTGGATCATCCTTGCCATCATTAAGAGTAATCTTGGGTTAAATAAAACCTTGTGTAAATGGTGTAAAATCAATGTCCCATGTTATAACTAATGGTATAGAGGTAGGTTGGGTTGTTATAAGGGGTTGTTGAAACATAGTTGCCCCCATAGTGTCATTTGTAACTGCTTGCTCTATGGTTTGAAAAGACTAACCATTGTTCACTTTTTATTATTCCTCTTGTAGAATTCTAAGCATGTCATCTTGCATATCTAGATGTTTGGTTAAGAGTTCTTGAAGTTCTCTTTTATCAGTTTCATTAAAACCGGTATATTAGGCCATTGTTAAAGTAGGAAAACAACTTGAAATGTGTTTGAATGTTTTGAAATAAGTTTTAATAGACAATGTGCTATAAAAGGAGAGTATTGAATATAATAAACACAAGGTCCTAAAAATAATGAATTGGAATTTGTGGAAAAAGGACAATGAACTATCAAACATGTAAGGTGATACCTCAAGAAGCAAAATAGGAGCTAGTACATGAAACTAGGGATTTTTCAAAAATATTTTTGCAAAATACTATGAATTTTTAAAATTTGAAATGAATTTATGATTTAAATATTCAAGAAAAAATTCAAAAATTTATGAAAAAGTGCTTGATTTAATGGAGCCTAGTAGATACAACTAGTGTCTTGAGAAAAAAAATTTATTGAAAATTACTTTGAATTTTTGAAATTTAAATTGATATTTTAATTTTAATATGCAACTAAAAATTTAGCAAATGATTAAAGAATTACTGGGAGCTAGTTGATGCAACTAAGGTTTGAAATAATATTATTTTTGACTTAAATTTCTAATTTTAGATATGCAAGTAAAAAATCAAGACATTATTGGACTGATGTTGGAAAATTACCAAGACCTAGCGTATGCAACTAGGGTTTGAAATAAATTTATTTGAACAATTACTAAAAAAAATTAAAATTTGAGAGGAATTTTTTATTTTACTATTCAAGAAAAAAATCAGAAATTAATGGGAAAAAATATCTAGGAATTTACCCTAGGGTTTCTAGGGTTTTAATGCAAAATTTGAAGTAAGTCAGGTTCACCAAATGATTTATTATTTTTGGGAATAATGGATTATTATTATTATTATTATTATTATTATTATTATTATTATTTAATAAACAAGTCTAATTAGGATAAATTAGTAAATAATATTCCTAATTAAAGCCACTAATTTGAGAAATTAGATTTCAGTTAGACTTTTTCTAAAAATAGTAGCAAGAGAGAGATAATTAAACTTAGCTTATTTTAGACTATTCTGATTGAGACAATGTCTTAAATTTATGTGTGGGACTAGAACACTATCATAAATAAGATCCTGAAATTCATTTTTTGATTAGATAGGAGTGATAAAATTGGACACCCTAGGCTCCAATGCTATCATCCTTCTCTGTCATTATTGTCCTGAGGATTTAAGCATTTTAGGTTTTATTTGCCTACTCTATGTGAGCCTATGTACCAATTTTCAAGTCCTTGCTATCAATAGAGCTCCCTATAGATCTAATTATTCATGTGCTTGTATCTTGTATGTAATTTAAATAAAATTTGACAAATGGAGAAAAAGGGGTTAGTTTGTGTAAGATACACTAGATGTGCTTCACACCCAATGTGTGGGCACGCTGCCTACATACTAATACTCTAAAGAGGGATCAAGACATATGTAGTTCTCCATTTTAGAGTGCTTGGTGCAATAATGATTTAAATTCAATAAATGCTAAAATTGAGTATGCTTGAGCTGATTAGGGACTAGTGTAAGGACTTGAATTGGCTTAAAAATGTATAGGTTGGTTGTATGCAGAGAATAGGGAAGATTTCTTGAGTGGTCTTGCTTTATTCTTACTTGATTGAATGATATTTTCCAACCCTTTCTAAATGATCTTTGAATTGGATTATATATGGATCTATTGGTCATGGGTTAGATGAAACTGGACTAGGCTCACACAATGAACAAGAAAAATTAGGGAAAAATGGTAACCTGGGATTGAAATATGATTGGATAGGAGCACTAAAAAAAGGACACCCTAGTATCCAATGCAATAGTCTGGCTTTGGTGTTATTATCATTAGCAGATAAGATATGGGGATATGGATTAGTCATGAAGAGAGGGTCTTGGCTTGGCTGGGGTCAAGTCTGGAAGGCCACAGATGAATGGGAATCAATAAAAGTAAGCCTAAGAGGGTCATAAGAGAAAGAAAAAGGGACCTAAGGATTGGGTGTCATTAGTTATGCTCAAGTTACCAATTTTTACATTTTATATGACTATAGATATTAAGAGGACCTTAAGGAGTAAGAGTGAAAAGGTTTTTTTAAACTTATTTTATCTCACCTTAAATATAATGAATATTGGGATGCTATTATAGTTTCTTAGAATATTACACTTATGGTCCATCATTGCTTTTTGAAATAAGTGTATTGGACTTATTAGCTAGTTCATGATAATTTTTGGACAATCCAAGGCTAAGATATATTTAATACCCAAACTAGGTTTGTGGAAGGTAGATTTATTCTTAACAATGTAATCACAAGTTATGAAGGTATGTAATGGTATCCTAATTCTAATCATAATGTTGGTATGATCTTGGTTAACTTTGAAAAAGCATATCACAAAATTGATTGACCATTTATTGTTGTTATGGTTAAGGCGTTTGGATTGCAAGATGTATATTTTTAAATGGTTAGTATTATTTTTAAATATGACTATATTATGGTTGAAATAAATGGTAATATTACCAATCCCATAGATCTACATCCTCCATTCAACAAGGTTTCCTTTTTGATCATTTAATTTTTATGCTTTTAGTTGAAGATCTTAAATATTTATTAAGAGATGCTTCATTGGGAATCCTTATAAGAGGAATAACTCTTCCTAAGTTGAATTGACTTTTGGATGTCCTCTTTGTTAATGATACTACTTTTCATATATGCTTGAAGAGGAAAACTTCTAATAGATTACCTTCAAAACTAGATGTCTACTACTATGATTCTAGTTCTAAGGTTTACTATCAGACATCTCTTATCATTGGCTTAGATGATTCCACTCCATATTGGATAATTTATTTTGGAAGGTATTGGAGAGGGTCTAAACATATATTTAGGTATCTTGGTATCCATTTTTCTCTCTCCCTTCTTTTAAATAAATATGGGAGTGGTTGCATGAAAAAATTTAATAAAAAGATATCTAATTAGTATAGACATTATTCTCCTTACCTGGGAGAATATAGGTTTGCCAAAAGGTTATTTATTCCTATAATATTTATTAATCCTCCTATTGGATGTTTAAAAAATATATGTTTGAAAAACTTCACAAAATTGTTAGAGACTTTATTTGGTCTGATGGTAAAGGACATAGAAAAAGGCATATGTTCCAACATAAGAGATATGTTGTAAACCCAAGGTGATGTGTACATTTTGATTTAAGATTTTTATAATTAAAGGAATTAAACTTGTAATTAAGTGGATATGAATGGATATAAGGGCAAATGAGACATGTAATGTGCTTTTAAGACATAATACTCTAGAGGGTTTTCCTAGTGGGAAACCTCAATCGAAGGGGTTGCATATTGTTGATATTTTGACTAATTCCTTATTATTTAAGGTTATATGTGTTAGGGTGTGGAGCTAAAAGCTTCACCAAGGAGCACACTTTAACAGGTTTGGGTCTACACAGACACCGGCGTCGGTCAAGAGCGACCGACCTCGGTCAGATGGAGTTGGAGAGATGCCGACGTCGATAGAGGATCAGCCGATGGCGGTCATAGGCAAGCAGCAGGAACCAGCGTTGGTTACCTGTGCATCCAGAAAGCTATTTCCAAGGACAGAAGCGAGTGTTTGCATGATGAGTTTAAGTTGTAGTCTTAAGCTCGCGTCTCTATTATTAGCAATATTATTTTTAGAGCCCTTGTTAAAGTGGCTTAACTATTTGTTGTAAGTGCATGCTCAAGTCTCCTAATTCTATATGTAGAATTAGATCTTCCTAGCTTATTGTAATTTTGTAGTAGAAGAATTGGTATGTTGAAGAACAGTACAGAATTGAATCAATCCAGGCTTGTTGGAGTTGATTTTTCTTGAGAGAGACAACTCTTGAGGAATAGAGATCTAGTGAGAGATCTATACATCTAGGAGAGGTGTGGAAGAAAGAAGTTTCTTCAATTGTATTCCTTTTGTAAAGAGTTTGTTAATACAAGTTTTTAGGGTGGTTTCTTGTATCTCTTGTTCTTGCCATTTATCATTCTAGTTACTTATCTATCTGATTTAATTTCGTGTTTATTGCTTTCATAAGTGTAATCTATTGTTGGTTGATCCCCAACAAGTGGTATCAGAGCTTAGGTTCACTAACAGGTGGTTTAGATCTGTGTAGTGTGTATTGATTACAGGTTCTCACAAAGGTTTTTGCAAGGATTTTTGTTTGAGTGGGAGAAGCAATGGCAGATGAAAGTAAACTGAGAATGGAAAAGTTCAATGGCAAAAATTACCAACATTGGAGAATGCAGATAGAGGATTATCTATATCAGAAAGATCTCTACTTACCATTAAGTGGGGTTGCAAAGAAGCCCAAAGACATGGAGGATGAAGAATGGGAAGTTCTTGACAGAAAGGCTCTGGGGTCTATAAGACTGAGTCTAACATCCACTGTGATATCTAATTTATCACAGGCAAAGTCTACGGTAGAGTTGATGACTACGTTAGCAAATTTGTATGAAAAACCCTCAGCTTCTAATAAGGTATATCTTATGAAGCAGTTATTTAATTTGCATATGAATGAAGGTGGATCTATTTCTACTCATCTAAATGATTTCAATGGAATTGTGAATCAATTAAGTTTAGTCAATATAGTGTTTGATGATGAAATAAAAGCTCTTTTAATGTTATGTTCTTTGCCTGAAAGCTGGCATGGCTTAGTAATGGCAGTAAGTAATACTGCATCTGCATCAAATATTTTGAAAGTAGAGGATGTTGTTAGTGTTATCTTGAATGAGGAAATTCGTAGGAAAAGCACAAAAGAGACATCTGGGAATGCTTTAAGTTTTGAGAGCAGGGGGAGGCAGAAAGAGAAGAGCAAGAAAGGCAGATCAAGATCCAAATCTAAGGGGAAAGGCAGATCTAAATCCAAAAATGGCAGAAGGCCACAATGCTGGAATTGTGGAAAGATGGGGCACATAAGCAGAGATTGTTGGTCAAAGCCTAAGGAGGACAATTAGCACGAAGGAAAGGAAGAAGCCAAGGTTGTAGGTATTGCACAAGATGCTTTAATTTTCTCTCTGCATAATAATATAGAATCTTGGGTGTTAGATTCCGGTGCATCTTTTCATGCTACCCCTAACAGGGAATATTTTTGTGACTATATCCATGGAGATTTTGGAATAGTGTATCTAGGGGATGATGAACCCTGTAAAATAATTGGCAAAGGTAAAGTGCAGCTGAAGATGCAGAATAACAACACATGGGTGTTGAGAGATGTGATGCATGTTCCTAGCTTGAAGAGAAATTTGATTTCTGTAGGAAAGTTAGGGGATGAGGGTTGTACAGTAACTCTCATAGCAGAATCTTGGAAGGTGACCAAGGGTGCACTGTTATGGCCAGAGGTAAGAGAGAAGGTACTCTCTATTTGTGTAATTGTGTTACTAACAAGTCTCCTTCTGTATTATCTACTTCAGATGTGGATGCTAAATTGTGGCACTCAAGGCTTGGCCACATGAGTGAGAAGGGGATGTCAATTCTTAAGTCCAAAGGTATGCTTTTAGATTTAAAAGGCATAGATCTAGAGTTTTGTGAGCACTGTGTATTTGGAAAATAGAAAAGGGTTAGTTTTCTCAAGACTGGGTCTACTAAGAAGAGGCATAAGTTGGAGCTTGTTCACACAGACGTGTGGGGGCCAACTCAGGTTGCTTCCATTGGAGGATCACAGTACTATGTATCTTTCATAGATGATGCTACAAGGAAGGTATGGATCTATTGTATTAGAAGAAAATCTGATGTATTTGAGACTTTTAAGATTTGGAAAGCTATGGTTGAGAATGAAATAGGTAAAAGATTGAAGTGCCTGAGATCTGATAATGGCGGTGAGTTCTGCAGTTATAAGTTTAGAGATTATTGTTATATGCATGGAATCTGCAGGCAAAGGACAGTTCCAAGGACACCTCAGCAGAATGGTATTGCTAAAAGGATGAAAAGGACAATAATGGAGCGTGCAAGATGTATGAGATTGCATGCCGGTTTGCCCTTACAGTTTTGGGCACAAGCTGTTAACACTACAGTATACCTGATTAACAGAGGACCCTCTACAGCTCTGGATGGTGGTATTCCAGAAGAGGCATGGACAGGTAAAAAGGTTGATCTCTCATATCTCAAATTTTTTGGATGTGAAACCTTTGTGCACATAGATAAAGAAAATAGAAAGAAGCTTGATGCTAAGTCTATGAGATGCACATTTATTGGCTATGGCTCAGATGATTTTGGTTACAAATTGTGGAATCTAGAAACTAACAAGGTAATCAGGAGCCGTGATGTTGTTTTCAACGAAAGAGTGATGTATTGTGATCAACTAAGGAAGCTGAATCAATTTGAGCAGAGCAATGGTGAATTGGATGAGGTGAAAGTCCAATATGAGCTCGCGAGAAAAAAAAATAATCACTTGTAGGAAAACATAGAGACCAACGTCGGCAGATTAAGAATCGGTGTCGGTAGAACAGAAACCAGCATCGGCCGTACAGAGACCGACGTTGGTAGGACAGGCACTGAGGTCAGTCAGGTAGAACCGACGTTGGCCAGTAACAGGTCTAGAAGTGACTGAGGTCAGTCACTGTCAGAGAATTTGGGTGGACAGCGTGTTGTGAACGAATCTCAGACACCCATCAGGAGGTCAGAAAGGGTGAGTAAGCCTCCAATTAGATATTCTCCTTCTTTATTTTATTTATTGGTAACAGATGGTGGAGAACCAGAGAGTTTTGAAGAAGAAATACAGGTGGAGTCCAAGAGTCAGTTGGAGCATGGCATGGTTGAAGAGTCAGAGTCCTTAAGAGAGAACCAAACATGGGATTTGGTTAAATTGCCATCTGGTAAGAGAATACTCAAGAACAGATGGACCTACAGGTTGAAAGAAGATGAGAATGGACAAATGAGATATAAGGCCAGATTGGTGGTAAAAGGATTTACACAAAAGCTAGGCATTGACTTTGGTGAGATCTTTTCTCCTGTTGTTAAAATGACTTCTATAAGGGTTGTATTGTCTTTGGTTGCTTTTGAGGATTTGCATCTTGAGCAGCTAGATGTTAAGACAATGTTTCTTCATGGAGATTTAGATGAAGAAATTTATATGGAACAACCAGAAGGATTTGAGGTCAAGGGTAAGGAGAAGTTTGTGTGCAGATTGAAGAAAAGCTTGTATGGCCTCAAGCAAGCTCCTAGGCAATGGTACTTAAAATTTGACAGGTTTATGACTGAGCATGGCTACAGTAGGTGTCAATCTGACCATTGTGTGTATTTCAAGATATTTGATAACGGTAGATATATTATTCTATTGTTGTATGTAGATGATATGCTGGTTGCAGGATCTCACATGCAGTATATCTCTGAGCTTAAAGTGAAATTAGCTCAAACATTTGCTATGAAGGATTTGGGAGCAGCAAAGAAAATCCTTGGCATAAGCATTAAGAGGGACAGGAAAAATCACAAGTTGATATTGTCTCAAGAAGATTATGTCGAAAAGGTGTTGAAACGGTTCAATATATAGGATGTTAAACTGGTAAGCACACCTTTGGCTGGACATTTTAAGTTGAGTAAAGAACAATGTCCTAATTCATATGATGAGGTAGAGTACATGAGTAAGGTTCCATATTCTTCTGCAGTAGGGAGTTTGATGTATGCAATGGTGTGTACTAGACTGGATATTGCCCAAGCAGTGGGAGTGGTAAGTAAGTATATGGCCAATCCAGGTAAGGAACATTGGAAAGTAGTTCAGTGGATCCTTAGATATCTGAGAGGAACTAGCAGTAGGCACTTGTGCTATGGAGGTTTAGATACTTCTCTACATGGTTATGTAGATTCAGATATGGCAGGTGATTTGGATGGTAGGAGGAGCACTACAGGTTATGTTTTCACTGTAGGTGGAACGATGGTTAGCTAGATATCTAAGTTGCAGAAGGTTGTTGCCTTGTCAACTACAGAAGCAGAGTATATTGCAGCCACAGAGGCTAGCAAAGAGATGATATGGATGACACGGTTCATGGATGATCTTGGTAAGGAGCATGAGAGTTACAGATTGTATAGTGACAGTCAGAGTGCAATCCATTTGGCCAAGAATTCATCCTTTCATTCAAGAACAAAGCACATACAGCTAAGGTATCACTTCATATGACAGGTATTGGAAGATGGTGAGTTGAAGTTGGAGAAGATCCATACAGATAGGAATCCTGCTGATATGTTAACCAAGCCAGTTACAAAGGAGAATTTGAATCTTCATTCAACTTCTGTTGGTCTTCATGATTGAGTTGAAGATGGAGGAGCTAGAAGATGTTGTTGTACAGGTACTGGTGCAGCTATTTATCTCCAAGTGGGAGATTGTTAGGGTGTGGAGCTAAAAGCTTCACCAAGGAGCACACTTTAACAGGTTCGGGTCTACACAGACACCGGCATCGGTCAGGAGTGACCAACATCGGTCAGATGCAGTTGGAGAGACGCCGACATCGGCAGAGGATCAGCCGACGGCAGTCACAGGCAAGCAGCAGGAAACGACGTCGGTTACTTGTGCATCCAGAAAGCTATTTCCAAGGACAGAAGTGAGTGTTTGCATGATGAGTTTAAGTTGTAGTCTTAAGCTTGCGTCTCTATTATTAGCAATATTATTTTTAGAGCCCTTGTTCAAGTGGCTTAACTGTTTGTTGTAAGTGCATGCTCAAGTCTCCTAATTCTATATGTAGAATTAGATCTTCTTAGCTTATTGTAATTTTGTAGTAGAAGAATTGGTATGTTGAAGAACAGTACAGAATTGAATCAATCCAGGCTTGTTGGAGTTGATTGTTCTTGAGAGAGAGAGCTCTTGAGGAATAGAGATCTAGTGAGAGATCTATACATCTAGGAGAGGTGTGGAAGAAAGAAGTTTCTTCAATTGTATTCCTTTTGTAAAGAGTTTGTTAATACAAGTTTTCAGGGTGGTTTCTTGTATCTCTTGTTCTTGCCATTTATCATTCTAGTTACTTATCTATCTGATTTAATTCTGCGTTTATTGCTTTCATAAGTGTAATCTATTGTTGGTTGATCCCCAACAGTATGGTCTCCTATTTTTAAATATTTATGGAAATCTTAATAAGGTTTCAAACATTTTGTGATAGTAATACCAATTTTTAGTGGTTTTAGATCTAGATTTTAGTGTTATAGGTATTTATGGTAGAATCATAAGGTGATAAATTATCCCCTCACCTTGATAAGGGGTAATTCTACATTTTATTAGTGTTCTAAGGATCTAAAATCATTTAATGATCTCCACTCATATGGGATTTCAGATTATTGGGCTTAATTTAGAGCTAAATTCGATATGCTAGCTTCCCATTTTACAACATTCATTCTTTTCAGTCAAACTATCTATAATAAAATGTATGCCTTGGTAATGGAAGATGCTGATGAATTATAGGATAACATCAAATGGCTTAAAAGACCTAAGTTATAAAATATTACTACTAGGATGCTCTAATTTAATATCTCATTCTCCAAAGATATTTACATTGGAATTAATCAAAAATGATCATTGTGTGATATTTTTCATAGATGGAAATTTAGACTTCATATTATTTGGTCATCTTGTCTTGAGCCAAATATGTCTTTATTTAGATGGATGTTAACTCATAAAAATATTTTTGCTATGAAATCCCTTATTTAGATGTGTTTTCTAAAAGTGTTACTTACTCTATGTGGTGGTCTTACTAAACATGTTTTATTTTTTGTGTCCTTATGTTATGGCTTTATGGAATAACTTCCTAAAGGCTTGGTCTAAATTTTTTCTTGTGATATTGTGTGGTTTAATATTTCCTTTGGCTATGTTTCTCCTAAAAATGAATTCCATGTTTTTTATCATAGGCTTTGGCTTGTATTCTACACTAAAATTTTATGGTTTATATAAAAAAATAAAAAATCTTGAATTTTTTCAATTCCAAAGTAGGGTGATTACTAATGCTTCTAGATATGTTATTGTGTATATCGTATCTATGCACATTTTATTATTATTCAAAGTTCCTCTAGATGAAATGGAGAAGTCATTAAGAATTGGGATGTTTAATATTACTTTTAGACATCTTCTAAATAGTAGGGGTTACCTAAGATACAATCCCCTACTGACTGAAGAACTCTCCATTTTACTACTACATATGTGAAGATAACTAAAACTAACTGGGATATTATGAAAGATGTTTATTTTAAACAAGCTTCCAACCTTGATCTTAACATGGTTGGGATCTCTAATTCTAAAAAAATTTACAAATAAGGAAAAAATGATAATAATTATGTACTTTTAATATTCTATATGCATCTCTTGATCACTATGAATAGTTCAAAAATAGAATTAACTCATCCAGTAGTGATAAACTACATGTGGTTGTTTCATTTGATAAAGATAGTTACCCATCTAAAGTGTAATTTCTTATCATAATTCTATTGATTAATATGTTATAAATTTATATGGATATTGTGATCTTCTTTTCCATAGGATAGATCAATTTATTGAAATTAATTCTAACAAAATTTTGATCATATGTCAGGAGTTCATTGACAAAGGTGGTAGGGATGGGAAAGAAATTGTTTTGGAGAAGATGCATGACAATAAAATGAGTCATGTGCTTACCTTATTGGCTGATAATATTTAATTAAATTTTGAGGGTGTTCTTGACCCTAAGGTACATGCTAACGTGATGGATGTTGATTAAAAAAATTGATCAGTCAGGTCATGATGATGAAAAAGATCTCAAGGGACCTAAGGCCTTTGAACGTGATCATGTTTAATAAGATTTTGTAATACTTTGTATGATACCATTTATCTTTATTTTTTTTTATTATATTTTGATTCTATTTACTTGGTCAAGTGTATATGGTGTTTAGTTACTTTTTATTAGCTATTGATCATCTGGGGGATACGATGACTTTAATCTAGTTTTTTGTTTTCTCACTTGTCCTTAGGGCATATAGTCTTTTGTAAATGATCTTTATACACACACACACACACACACACACACACACACACACACACACACACACACACACACACACACACACACACACACGGGTAGATACAGATATCATTTTATTCTATCATAACAATGGGTTACCTCATACAACATATGGCCATGCATATTTTGAAGAGAATGAATATCCTAATATTGATTTCCAAACAAATAACCCAAATATGATTATTAGTACACCATATGTATACGAGATATTAGTGTTGATATATGAATAAATAATTGAATTTAAATTATGGAATATATAGGCATATGATACCAATATTTCTTGTTTCCATGCCTAAAGAAAATCAATCCAAATCATTTAGATAAGTATTTCTTGACTACCCTAAATTATTTGATTGGGATTATACATATATGCTAGTGATTGACCCTAATGTTATAGTACATAATATACCATTTTGCCTAGATGCAAATTAAGTTAATCACAAAATAAAAAAAAATACATCCAAAAGTTTATTTATTAGTTATAGATGAAATTCAATGATTATTCAATTAAAACTTAAATATACCTATAGCTTACTCATATTGGATTTATAATAAAGTTCTAGTGGTAAAGCCTAATGGATATATTATATTTTATACAAAAAACTACTACATAAAAAAGGATTTCCCTCAAGATGACTTTCCCTTGTCAAAATATAAATATGATTGTATAATCCACAACTAGTAATGAGATTTTCTCACTTATGGATGGTTTTAATGCATACACTGAAATAAATATTAATCTTGAAGATCAAGACAAAACTTATTTTTACATACATAGGGAACATTTTTTCATGTGGCCATGCCATTTAGAATGAAAAACTAGGTGAAGCTTTCTAAAATGTTGTGATGCACATATTTCAAGATTATATACATAAAATGATTGAATATTATATTTATGATATAATAGAAAAATATAGGCATCAACAAACTCATGCCACAAATTTATGACATATATTTGAGTGATTATGCAAGTATGATATATGCTTAAACCCCCAAAAAATTGTATTTTTGGTATATTCAGGAGATTTATTAGGTTATATCATATTCAAAAAATGCATACAAGTGGATCCAAAGAATGTAAAATCTATTGTAGACATGTCTCCATCAGAAGGATTGAAGTAATTACAATGTTTATAGGGAATACTTTATGCAATAAGACATTTTGTGGCCTAGTTAGCCAACTAACCATAGTGTTCCTTGAAATTACTAGAGAAAGACACAATGTTAAACTAGAATACAAAATTTTAAAGATGTTTCAATGAAATAAAATAATATTTACTTAATCCACCCATTCCCATGCCTTTAATATTGGATCATCTATTTTTTGGGTACATTTCTAGTACAAATAATCCCTTGGGAGATTTATTTAAAACAATATGATGATGATAGGCAAGAGTAAGAACTATATTACATCATCCAAACATTGGTAAAATATGAAAGTAACTATAATACACTATTTTTTTTTTTTTGCAACACAAAAAATTCAATAGTATATGCATAATAATGAAACACATGTCATCACAAAGGTGGATTTGTTAAAATTTCTCATTTCAAAAACACATTTTTTAGGACATATATCTAAATGGGAAATTGTACTCATGGAATTATGTTTAAATTTCATATCTCAAAAATAAATAAAAGGACAAGTAATTATAAATCAATTCTCCATAATACCATTAATTAATATAAGTCACTCAATGGCTCTTTTCATGATGATATTACAACATTTAATATTTATGATGAAATTTTGACTATGTACTACGATGGATGTAATTGTGACAAGAGTGTTAGAGATGGTATTATTATCATCACTCCTCAGGGGTACTTTATGACATTTTCATATTGATTAAGATTTTCATGTAAAAATAATATTATAAAATATGGGGAATTGATTCTTGGGTCGTATGATACACACACATGTAAAATAAAATCTATTTAGGTGTATGGTTATTTTGATATCATATTTAATAAAATTTTAGATATTTATCAAAAAACATAAGAGATATTATTCCATACATAGAAATGGTAGAGCCTTTAATTAGATACTTTGATCCCATTACGATTGAGAGCATACCTTGTAAGGATAATCACCATGGAGATTTCATGTATAGTAAGACTTCCTTGTTCCATTTGACATAATTAATGAGAAATAAATATTTTCTATATGATAATTAAAACCACCATTGGTTACAACAATAGATGTAGAAGCCTTATTAGTACTGACAGTTACATGTATTTCCCAAAATTCATAATGACATAGTGATAGATATAATTCTTCACAACATTATAGCCCCAAATAGTTTCTTAAGGAATGAAAAATGTAGGTTATAAAGAGAAAAAAATTGATATATTATAATTAGTTAAGGTTTTTTTTAATGATTATTTTATGTTCTTTAATTCGACATCTTAGTTGCAAAAAATCTCAAATAGATCTATAATAGTTACATAGTAGTGAATGTGGTGGAAAATTTAGTGAAAATTTTATATTCTCAAATTTTTGGAGACATGGTTCATTATTATCCTACCATGATCATGAATGTCAATAATATAAAAAATAGTGTATCCAGTGTCAAAAAAATAGTAATTTGAATCACATACATTCACAAAAACTACAACTAACTATTTTACCATGGCCACTTTCCCTTCAAGGCTTTGATTTAATTTGAAAAATAAATCTAGAATCATCAAAAGGTCATAACTTCATTATTACAAATGTAGAATATTTTAAGAAATGGGTTGAGTTTTTACCAATATATTCAATTACAAGGGATGCCATATCTAGGGTTTTAATATAGAAATCATTTCACAATTTGGTCTCCCATTATTTATTATAATATATGATGTATCATCATTTGAAATTATACATTTAATAGATTTTGTATTAAATATAAGATTCATCACACTTTCTCCGCTCCTTATTATCCATAAGGAAATGGGTAAGCAAAATCAACAAACAAGGCCATTTTTAAAATATTATGTAAACAAGTTTCTAAATATGGTGAGGACTATCACAATCAGATCATCTATGCCTTATGGTCTTATCACACAAGTTTTTGTACACTAAAAAAGGATACTCTTTTTTTCTCTTATATCTGGAATAGAAGTAGTATTTCTTTTAGACATAGAGATACAATATTTAAATGTAGTTTAAATACATTATTAAGGATAATGAATATTGATAAAAATAGCTCAATGATTTAAGAATGTTGGATGGAAAACACATATATGATATTTAACATCCTAGAGTAGATAAGGATCATAGTAAGATAACATACAATAAAAAAAATCCAAAAATAATTAATTTGAAGTCAATGACCTTGCACTAAAAGAGAAATCAAAATAATATTAATTCAACAAAATAAAGGAAAGTAAGGCTTAAAACCAAATCGCTAAAGAACATTTTTGGTAACAAAAAAACTGGGTGAAGGAGTTTATATCTATCTATATTTAAAGGAAAACCCATGATCAACCCTTTTAACATCATGAACTTTCATCTATTTTACACGTAGATATATCATTTTTTTTTTACAACAAATATTCCCAATAACAAAATTTAGGACCTAGGCATGATAGGTTTTCTACTTTATATTCTTCACATATGTTATTAATCACATTTTTTATATATTACACATCATTTTCCATACGCACATGCATTTAATGGTATATATGAGTGAGAATTAGGACATACATGATATACATGATACATGGATCCATAGATTTAGGACATTCCTATCCCTAAGGTTCATACCAATGTTTGGGTCATCTCATTCCATAGTTTATATTATTATAGGTTACATATTTCTATGACCTTTTAATTTATCATGATAAGTTACATTGATTACTTACACATTCCTTTCTCTTGTTTATATCTGAAAGTGATACATTCAATGGATAAGATACTCTAGTATATAATGTGACATTGACATAGTTTGATGGTATATACTAGTTTTAATAATTATATGCTTCATTAATTCTATTACTTTTTATATAAGATAATAATTTATTGTGATTTTTTTGGTTCTTTCCTTATTATAAGACATTATTTGATTGAGTTTATCTTTCTATACCTCTTTCTTTGGCCGTTGTCTTCTCTTATTAGTTTTGTTTCATTGATTTTTCATTATATGAGTCTATTTTTGGGCCCTTTATTTTTATAACTAATGCTCATTTAATTTTTCATTATATGAAATCTCTTATCTATGGCTCTTTCCTTGTGTGACATTCTATTTTCCATTGTGTGTGGATCTTTCCTTGTGTGACATTGAGTGTTATTGTGTGTGCTTCATTGTGTGTGTCATGGAAAATGCATTATGTGATTATGAGTTGATACATATAGGATTTAATGTTAATTTTTCA
Organism: Torreya grandis; assembly: GCA_037957365.1. NCBI lineage: Eukaryota > Viridiplantae > Streptophyta > Pinopsida > Cupressales > Taxaceae > Torreya > Torreya grandis. Next base: position 624,994 of record JARHVA010006661.1, read on the forward strand.
TTGTTTTGATCCATGTCACAGACCTTCAATTTTTTGTGTGCTTCAATGATCCATATCATTCAAATTTCTTATATAGGTCACCATTCATTACTTATATTTGTGATGATTACTATTTCATGCCTAATTTTTACACCCATATTTACACAATATATATATATATATATATATATATATATATATATATATATATTTCATCCATTATTGATGATCTATTTCATGATGTCATATTCTCCATATGTTTTTTATTAAATGAATAATTGACAGGCTACATACCTCACCTCAAAATGCAAACATACATAGAGAATTTTTTAGTTTTATATTTTAGTTTATAAAAGGTTATTAGATTAATTAAATTTAAAGAAAAATTATGGAATTATATATCACATGTTAGAACATATTGGATATAATTATGGGGTATGAACATTGTTCATGCATACACTATTACAATTTTCTATTATCAATTATGGCATTGATGTGATAATGTGGTACTAGAGGTAAATTTAAAAAATAAAAAAGACCATTTAAAGATGTTTATTCACCCTAAATGATCCTAACATAGGCTCTCCATTCCATCTTGAAGCTCAAGATCAATTAATTAAGTAGGGCAATTTAGATTATATGTTGCTCAATAGCCTAGCATTACTCCCTATTCATGAAGGTTGTGGAATATATTTTCCCAACTCATGGCCCTTTATTTAATACACATTATCCTTTGTGGAAATATCACCTTGAATTATATAATGATTCATAAGGAAGCATAGACACCAACACATCAAAGGGAAACATTCTTTCACCCACTTACATGTGTATTCTTTCCTTTCTCTTACAAATTTCAAAAGTTTCATTTTTATAATCCATTTTATATTTCATTTCACATATGGAAAACTATTGTTACATGTTTTATTGTAGGTTTTCATGAATAAAATTTTGACACTAAGATCCTTCTCCCAAAGACAAAGTGTGTTTTCACACTAAGTTTCATCTTTTTATCCATTTACTCTATCATTGTTTGTAATTTTAATACTAGAATAAGAGATAGGGTATTTATTGACACTAAAATATTAAAAATGTCAATATTGACCTGCTTTCACATTAAATGACTTCTCTATAAACATTTGTATCTTATAAATCCTATTTGTTTTTCTTCTATGTCCTCAACATTTTGAATTTAGTATAACTCACATGGATTCCCTAGTCTATATTTAACCTACTTAAAATCATACTCAAACCATCTCCAGATCATTAGATCATTATTCCCACCTCTCATAAGATTCCATCAAATCTCAAACACCTTATAAAATCCAAAGGCATCTAACTCTAAAAGACTTATCCCTGTACAAAAAAATGGTTAGTTTTCAAATATAAATTATCTTTATTGGTTGGCTTGTACATTTTGCATGTTAGTTGTTTAGAATATACCAAAAAGGTCAATTATTTATAAAAAACAATTCTAGACATATTTGCATATCTACCATTATCACTAAATCACTAAGGAATCCTTTTTCATCACTTATACATTAAGAGTAATTTCCCCAAAATTCCAAATTTAGAAATAGTCACAAGGAGTAGGTCCTAGACAAGTGTTAAGCTCATGATCCAAATTAAGTTTTCCATTGTCAAGTATTTAAAAATAGATTATAAGTTGCTTTAATTAATGGACCACCATTGTACACAAACTTAAATAATATAAATATATGTGGTTTGATTTCCCTCCTTGGATTATTGAATACATATGTGGTGCAAATCCATTCATTTAGAAGTGGTTGCGGTCATTTCAACTCATTATTATTTTTAATTTTATAGGTCAACCTAGTGTTGAAAGTTGAACTAGGTATTTTAAGTGAAGAATATATGTTTTCTAGATGTATACACATTGCGAGCATTTGTTATTGCATAAGAACATAATTTTAAAGTTGGAATAGTTACCTATGACACAATAATAAGGTACAACTTCATAGGAAAAATCTTATAAAAATAGACACCTATGTTAGGTAATGGTATTTAGAGGCTAATATACTTGTCCTTTAGATCCATATACTTAATTTCTTGACTCAGACGACTCCATGTTCATTTTCAAGTCCCTTCAGTCACCTACATTTAGAATCAGATCTACACAAACCTAAAAATGAGCTAAGTATCTAAATATGTTAGGTCATTTCCATGTATAGTAAGTTTAAATTGTCTGATTCTAACTTGTTTTAGCAATCACAATTTTATTATTATCATATAAATTATACAACATTAATTTATCAAATTTTTATCTTAATTAGGTTCATAATTAAAATATGGAAAAAGTAACGTAAATGATTTAAATTAAAACATATATGATATTTTCATTATTTTAGCATAACTTAATGGTAGTATCAAAGGCCTATAGATATTTTGAAAACACTAAGAGCCTCTCCACATATAATTAGCTAGGTGAATGTCTTTCTAATGATCTAATATTTACATAAAGGCATTATAATTTAAAATATAGAGTACACCCAAAAGAATGATTCCTAGAAGGGTTGCCCAACATATTTGTATACTATTGGTAATTCTTATTCTACTATATCTCTTATTATTAAGAGTTGTCATATTCACATACCTATATAATGTTGAAAGGATATTATTAGCTTTTTTATCTTTAAATAAAACTCCTATTCAAATTCCTATGGATGTTAGGTGGATGATAATTATCTTTGTTTAATTTTAAATAATTTACTATTGTTAGTTTAGTTTATCTATAAGAAAAGAGGTTTCCTTATTTTAATTTAGAGTCGATGATTATTATCTTTTCCAAAAATATCTACTTATTTTTAGAAACTATATTATTATCTTGTAATGAAAATTTATGTATTACTCTTAAATATTTGTGTCAAATTAGTGTAGAAGAGTTTGTATTTATTAGTACACATTAATCCATAGTATTTGGTGTGTTGTCACCAAGATTGAATATTAAATTACAATGTTATCAATATTTTTAATGAATTTAGTATTTAAAATATTTTACAATATCAAAAGTGATATGAAATTGGAATTCAGAGTATGATAATTGCAATAAATATATAACTAATTTGGGTACTTGAAACAATCCTACATAAACCTACTCATCACAAGGACATTTATATCTATCGTATTAGTGGAATATTCAATGTCATTATTTACATCATCTCTATTTTTCACTGTATTAATGACACATTTTCTTCTTGTTAGATAACTCCATGTTGTTATAGCTCTTTCATAAGGAAACATGTCTATAACATAATGTGAAACATACAATCTCATATAGGTTTCTAAGTTTTTATCAAATCAGTTTCAAAGATTTGACTTAATGAAAGACAATGCGCTAAATATTCATTCATCTTCCACTGAGTCCATAATCATTATTTGACAAAGCTCATATAATCATAAATATTCACAAATAATTTCCTATAGAATGCTACCATGATAATTTTTTTGCCATAGCCATGTAATTTCTCCATTTTTTGTTGGTTCACTTAGAAGGTGATAATATTTAAACATTGTAATTTCAAAATAAGTTTATCTGAGATGCCAATAAATCATTTTCCAAAATATTTTTATTTCAACTCCATTGACCTCTACAAATTTATTGAAATGATTAACAAGAGAACACGTGTACTTGTAAAATAATTTTTTGATCAATTTTTGACTGTTATTACTATTCTAAAATATGAGAATCAAAACTGTCATGGCCTCAAACAAATCATCCAATTGAAAATGATCTCTGATCTTCAAAGATAAGTTTTGTGAAATTATACTCAATTTTATTTGTGTTTCAGATATAACGGTATCATATAGAATACATGTTATAGGCAAATCTTTAGATTTAGCTCCCAAGAAATCAGATCTTCTATAAAAAGTGTTCATTGGTATCTCCTTGCCATTAATGATGAAACAAATATGGTCATTGATATTCAATTTCAAATAGCATTTAACAATCTTATAAACTATCAAACATTGCCAACAACTAAAAATATGGCCCTAAAATCCTTCATTTAGAGCATATAGTATATCTAAAGATTGACATACTCATTTTTTCAACTATATAAAGTCAACAATATATATGGATCTCTCTTAAACATGTTTCATTATACAATTTATTTACATCAACATTGAGACAATTCCACATAATGTGAGCAATGTTTCCAAAGTTGTTAAATGACACAACAAATCTTTTGCCTTGTCAACTTCTCTATGATATTTATACATAAAACCTACTACTAATAAATATTTTTTAAAAATTTGGCATGTAGGTTCATAAGTAGAAATCTATTTTGTATCAACACCTTTCAGTATTTTTTTATCATCAATCACTCTTATTATAATTTTTTGGAGATCTAAAAATTTTCTTAGACTGCTTGACATATAAGCATATTAGCCATGCATCAGCGCTTCCACTTTTATGACATTAAAAAATATGCTAATTATTTTATATGCAAGATTCATCCTATGAGACATGTAATGAATCAGAATCATATATGGAACAACTGTTGTTTGTTGTAGAATACACAAACCATTTTTATGCCCCTATATAACTTATGTACCATTAGCCCCAACACACACTAGCTTTGTAGCTATTGCATAATCATTCATCCTAGCTTTATTTTTCAAATTAGATACAAATAATTTGTGAAAAATTTTAGAATTACAATTTTTAGTTTTTTATGAATTGCTAGTAGATGAGGTTTTTTTTAGTGGTTCTCAAAAGTATAAGCATGCATACAAACCTAGGATGTGTTCTCAGATGTTGTGACCACATCAATGGACAATGAGATGAATAATGAATTTTTAACTTTTTATTTTAAACAATCTTTTTCAACTATTGCTAAATATTTTTCTATTTTCCAAGCACTAGTATCTAACCAATGTGATTTTAGAATATCAAGAAATCCATTATGTTGAAATAAAATCTTATAATCCAAAAAAATAGAAATACGTCTTATCTTTTTAAAAATGTGGTATACAATAGAGAATTCTATATATTTGGCCTTTAGATGAGACTACATAACTTTTCTTTGATTATTCCTCTTTTCTCAATAAAATGTTTTTGACATTTATTATCATTTTAATACTCACGTTCATATCTTACACACATGCATTCTTCTGCATTTTTTCACCTATGTGTTATTTTTATCTATCTATCTATGTTCTTTACTGTCACATATATTTTTCCACAATGTTTCTCAATCATGTCCAACTTTAATTGCATTTTGTGTTATTTCTTAGTTTCTATCTGTGGATTGTACATCTACATTGTGTTAGAGTATCATCAATATTTTTAATCTCTACATGTTCAATGAAGGGTAATTTTGTTGCCCAGTCCACCTTAAAGGAGATTCTAATTGTTCATCTACTTCTCTTCCTTTGAAAAGATTTCTAAATAGAGTTTTAAATTGAACTTCATGTTTGATAAGAACTAATAGTCTCTTTTGCCAGTTGAGTGTCATGATCATTGTCATCAAAAGCTAGAGGAGCATCTTTGAATGGTGGCATGCCATCATCAATATAATCTTAAGTGGGTGACATGTTATTCTGATTAATTCTTTCTTTTGAGATATCATCGTAATATGTGGTAATTTTTGCATGTAAAATTATTTTCATATTATTAAATAGTTAAAACCTAATTCAAAACAAATTAAAAAAGTAATAAGTACCTGTATTTTGAGTGCATTATGGTTGTGTCATTTTTTTATTATCTCTTTAAAATAAAATAATATGCTTGATTTTCTTGATAATTGGCCTATACTTTTACCATTTTCACTAGATGCCATGATTAGCAAGGATGCAACAATTCAATTTTGTCATTCAATTGTAGCACAGATGCTACTATTCAGATCTGTCATTTGGTTGTAGAACAGATACTGTCATTCAATTGTAACATCAATTCTGCCATTCAGTTCTACGATCCAGAGTTGTCATTTGATGCTACCATTTAGTTCTATCATTTAGTGATGTCAAGATTTGAAACAATGAGGTAGTGTCAAAGAAAGGTAACTGTGACAATGTGACATGGTAGCAATATACTATTTTTTCTTATATTCTACTCAATAAAAACTGTCAAGAACTGCCACATTCATTATTACCACTAGGAAAAAACAAGGACTAATCGATTCCCTTACCACAACCAATTATTTATTTAATAAAAAGAACATCCAAGGGAACTAGTGATAAGGATATAATTTTTTGGGTTAGCCATAGAATGTCTACTCATGTTAGATATTCATCTTGTGTAAAAACTTAAACAAGAACTGATCATAAGATTTGGAAAGATTTAGTTTGATGAGAACACCTCCTTGATCCAAAGATGATAAGAATGAACTGTTTCTTAACCGAGAATAATCTAGTCAAGAATTTGAACCCATTAAGCATATCTTCCTTGTCCCTTGGAGATTAATTTGTTGGAGCAAGGTAAGATGTCTTAAAGGTGTAAGTTATATTGGTAGGATGAAAAAGAAAATAAAAAATAAATTGAGTAAAATGGGGTTTTGTATAGCGCAAGAGTGTAATTTTGCAGTTGTGTCTCATTCGAAACTTTTGATTATGGATGGCGTCTCACTTTTTGTGCATAAAGGGTTAAACAACAATACTCTTTATATTTTTAGTGGAGATGATGGTGAAAAATAAAATTGTGTCTCTTTGTACGGCTTGAAAATATGTTGTGTGGGGAGAAAGTATTTTGTTTCATGGTGCATTTAAGTAATAGTGAAATAGTAGGGAAGGGCAAAGCCATATAAAACATACAAGTGATGAAATATTTCAATGTGAATTAGACAATGATAGTGAGGGTTAATGATAGAGTATTTCAAGAGTTATTGTATACCAAATGACCTATATCGTACATTAGACTTAGATTCATAAAAGCAAATGGATTTATATGACCTACACCCATTACAAAGGGGTCCGCAACTTGTAATGTGGTAGCATCTTTGAGTAGGTATTTTCTATTATCATAGATGCACAAGAATATCGTGATAACTAATTTTATTATAACAGGATTCGACATGTGAAAGACAACTTAAATCAATAATACAATGTCAATAACGTAAAAACAAAACATCAAAATTTTAGAATCTTTATTTATATATACTAATTACAAATATAATAAATTATAATTATACATAGTATATTATATATGTATAACTATAAGCTCGGACCGACGCACCTTTATATCCTCATATCCAAGATGTGAAATGCTTCTGACTATATTTGTTTCAGACCTGTTGTTTCATGGCGTTTTAGAAAATGCATGAGATCTCGTATCATAGAATACAGATCTAGCACGGAAGAGCCCACTTCTCGTATTGGCGTTTCCAGACGAATTTAGATGGATGACACAAGATCGGACAGAAACGTTCAGGCGTGAAAGGTCGACTCTGTCTTATATAGTGAAAGTGATGAGAGAAGAATCACTTCTTTAATATACACCTGTGGATGGATATTCATATCATGTCCGAGTCCATCCAGCTGTGACCTTATCTTCACAATTATTTCGTAGCTATCCTCTGGACTGTACGATCATCCTCCGCACAAACTCTGATTTTGTACATATATGGTACTATTTGTACCTTCGAATAATTTAAAGCTGTTCAGATATATGACCCCACTGTCCTCCTCCATTAATGACTCGGCACATTTTCAATTTACCTATAGATTACAGTTAGAATATCAAAATACAGGGCAGCCCCTGTCAATTTCCACCCTGTTTGGGTTTAGATTTGAGGAGTACCATTACCTATCAATAGCGAATTTGGCAACAGTTTAATTTAATGTCCCTCTATCACAGTAGTAAAGACTCTGGTTTTCAATAATAATAACATGAGAATAAGATTAACTGCTCCTACCATTATGTTAGAATTGAATATAGATTTAATGTTGTTGTGTTTTGTTTTTTTTTAGATTTTTTGTTTTGTTTTTATCTTTTTGGTTGTGTTTTATTGTTATTGTTTGTTTCATTTTTTATTTTTTTTAATGGATGAATAAGAGAGTTTTGATGGATTCCATAATTTATTATAAATTCAATCAAAATATTATTAGATAATTAATTTAATTATAAATTTTAGTATATTTAGGTTTTGTTTAAAAAAAAAGCAATATCTAAAATAATAGGGCCTTGTGGCGGTGACCAAACGGTAAGGAAGGTGGACTTTATCCATGAGATCTCAATGCTTTCCATTGTCTATCGAGTGTCATTTTTCATTATTTATTTTGCATTTGATATCATCATTTCTACCTCCATCTTGAACCACTTTTTATAACAAAAAATTCTATATGTATTATTAATTTTGGCAAAATATGATGAAGAGGAGAAATAACTGAAACCAATAAAGAAATAGGATTTGAAGATTCATCATAAACCTCATTCAACTTCTGAGCAGTGTCTTTGATAGAGGGAAATGCAACTACTCTATACAATATATTTTCTTGTCCCCCCCAAAACACAAGTGAAATTCAGAGTTTCACAATTCATTGGGGTGTAGATTTTTTAAAATTTCATTGAACGTGGAAATCTATGGCCACATTAGGGACTGAATCCCTTAGAAAAACTCAAGAGATAGCAACACAGTTCAAATAGAATACTAGAGTCACAAAAAGTAAATAAGAAGGTGAAATATCAAGAAGAATGAGTCAAGAAGTGTTTTATTTTTCATTGAGAGTGTATATGTGTAAATTCATATGAAAAATAAAATGTAAATAAAGTTCATATTAAATTTAAGTCTATAATTTTACAAAATTTAAAAATAATTGTTATATATAGAATATGAAATCATAAAAAATTGTTTAAAAAAACAAAAAAAAAATTACTTAAGATCAAAATTATTGGGCCTCATACCTATCTTAATAAGTATTTGAATATCTTAACAATCTCTAATAGCTGGACCAATATATCTTATGGTTTTAAAAAAAATGAAGAAAAAAAAAGAGTTAAATAAATCTTGATGGTTATTTTCCCAACTTAAAAATGAATTTAATGGTTGATCAACCATGAAAATAAAAAGGACTTTTAATGTAGTAAATTTTTTCTATTTAATAAAATTTTGTTTTAGTTTTATTGGCTTTTAACTCATCAAAATCTATCTGCAAATAAATTAACCTTTCCTCATTTGTGTCTACTTATAAAGTTTCTATGTGATGTGATTTAATATAGTCTCTACTTGAAATAATCTCTGGACAATCATATCTTCAAACTAAACAAACATTATTCTTTGTATATATAATCTGCTCCCCCAAAAAAGGACAGAGGCAGTTCTTATCTGTCAGTTTTAAATTCCCCCCTAAGATAATGTTTTACTTATTTCGTGTCACATAAGGCATCTCTAAAGCTTCTTGTTGGTTAAATAATAAAACTTTATTTGGAGAAGAAAAAGATTATTACTAATTTTGATCACCTAAATAATTATATAAAGCTGCTTTTTCCCAGTGGTAGAAATAGAAAAATAAATAAATTAATTAATTAAATTGGTAAACACCATATCAATTCCATATGAAAGGTTGATGATAATAAATCACACTTCAGTTTGCGCCATATCGTAAAAAATCACGTGAAAATGGTTAGATCACATAGAAAAGTGGCTGTTATCATTAAACATATATGCTTTTACTTTGATTTAAACCAACGTATTTTGTATGGTTAAAGATGATGAGTTATTTGAGGATTCACTTATTTGAAGAAATTTTCTACTTATGTTTTGGAACTTCCATTGTCTACAACAAAATTGTAATATAAATACTCCAATTTAGGATTAAAATAGATGATCTATCCTCTAGCTCAGCAAGTCACACCTATGTCGTGAAGACAATAAAAGTAGGAATCATCCATGACATGACATGGAGACAATAAAAGTAGGAATCAATTATTACTATTTTTCTGCTTTTGTTTTTACTAGGAAGTGGGATCAATGTTAATGTGGACAATGGTTTATAATTAGAATTTCCTCAAGAATTTGGTATTTTTAAAAAAAAAGTTATTTAATACTTCTTGACTTATTTATATATTTTAAGTATCATTTTTTATTATTGATATTAAACTTTTTTTTTCTTTTTTCATGAAATTTTATTTATGTATTTATTTTTCTTATTTTAATTTGGAATAAGAGTATTTCTCATTATTTGCTTCATTTTCGTTTGAATACTTTTTATTCAATTTTGATTATATTACAATGTCTTTTCTTATATTTTAATGTCTTCAAATTCTATGTATTTTTAAATTTAAAGTTTTAACTATTATAATATTTGAGAATTTAAGGTTAATAATTTATGTGTGCCAACCTTTTCATATATATATATATCATTTTATCTTAATTTAGGTATAGTGGATGTAAATTTTTCAATTCATCGTCACAATTTTTCATATAATAATATTCCTCCTTAATAACTTCTATAAATTTGTTTCACGTTTTATTTGATATGGTTTTAAAAGATATCTCCCCATCTTATTTTTATCAAAGAAAATGTGATTACTACTATTAATTAACATGTTTTTCACAACATATAATAGTGAAAATGTTATCTTTTCATTTTCAAAAAACTTATTTTCAAATATTTTTTACATTGATTTGTCCTTCATAAAAAGGAATATCAAAATCTTCTTATATCTTAAATGGCCTTGGTCCTTTGAAGTGTTTGTTTGATGAAGTGACGGGCACACTAGGCATGATATGTGAAATAATATTGGATAATTATGTCATGATCACCTACCTTTTTCTTTCAAAGGTTTCTTCCAATAGGTTAGAAATGATAACTTGTTCCCTCTTTTTTCCATCCAACGTTGTTTAGAGTGAATGAAGATAATATGAAGGGTCATATATCTCAAGACCATGTTTGATGTACTTTTACTCTATTTGATAGGACAAGCATGAATGAAATAAATTATTTTAATACCAATATTTCAGATTTTAATTGAAATTTTATGGATGATACAATAATTTATATAAATTTAATATGTTATAAAAAAACGAGTCAAATTATGAAAATAAATATAGTAAATAATAATATATTGTAATGTAAATGAAGAATTATTGAAATTAAGAATAACATCCCTAAGAAAATATATGAAACTACATCAAATAATAATTTTGAAGAAGAAATGTAAAATTACAATACTATTTTTTCTTACATTTATATTTTTAATTAGAAATAAATAATTTTAAAATAAAAAATGAAAAACTGTCAAGAACTGTCACATTGATCATTGTCACTAGGAAGAAATGGTAATAATGGACACCTTTACATAATTTATTATTTTTTAAGAAATATGCAACTCAAGGGAACCATGGACAAGGACAGCGATTTTTGGGTTAGCTATAATAATGTTTACTCACTGTAGTAGTTGTTCATCTTCGGACAATTTTATCTCCGCCACCATTACTTTCTATTTGCATCATCATATCCAGGATATGAAATGCTTCTGACCATGTTTCATCTAGACTGGTTTATTCATGGCGTTTTAGAATATGCACGGGATATGCCGAAGAGATTTCGCATCACAGAATGCAGATCAACCACGGAAGAGGCCACTTCTCGTATTGGCGTTTCCTAACGAATTTAGATAGATCGGAGAGAAACGTTCAGGCGTGAGAGGCTCGACTCTGTCAGTAAACGTGATGAGAGTAAAATCACTTCTTGAATATACACCTGTGGATGGATATTCATATCATGTCGGAATCCATACAGCTGTGACCTTTTCTTCCCGAATCCCAATTATTGTCGTAGCTATCCTCTGAGATGTACGGTCAGGGTCCGCACGAACTATGATTTTGTACATATGTGGTACCATTTGTACCTTCCAACAATTTGAATGAATGAAGGATTTTAATAACGTCTACGAGATTGCTGCAGTTTATGGGACCCATCCGTCGCACACATCCTCTTCAAAACGAGACTTTAGCGACAAAAAAAAGGTTCCTTACGTTGTCTGAACTTCCTTCTTGAGATCTTCCCTTCTGTTGTGAAGTTTGATCACGAGGTTTGCCATATTACCCAGTCCTTTTGTTTCAAACAGGGTGTCCAAGTTGGCGATTTTCAATGTTTCACCATAACTGTATCAGATGTCTTTGTATGCCTCGCACTCCAAGAGAAAGTGTCATTCTGTCTCCACCACGCCGTTGTTGCAAAAGAGGCATATTCTCTCCTTCCAATCCTCTTTAGGAGTTAGCCATCTACCCGTTTCACACCTAAGATGATGAGAGCTCATCTTAAGTTGGGCAATCAACATTTTCGCTTTCCACTTAATCTCTGCTCCTATATAGGTTTTTCTTCAAAATCCCCTGTAGGGTTGAATTCTTTGAAGTAGTATTCCTTTTTACAGCCCATTTGTTTTGTCCACATGATACACTTGAATTTTTTTCTCACATATTTTTTTATTTCTTCATTAGTATTTGGGCACTCCTGCATGCTAATATCCCACCTCTTTACCCATTTGTCATTTTGCTTCCTCCAAGTGTTCTTTCTTCTAGTTAGTTCTTCCTCCATAATTAGTCTAGGCCACCTATGCTTCTTCATGTTTTGAATCCTCTTGAGGTAGCTTAGTAACTGTATCATCGCGATGCCTCTAGGGGGAAGGACCCCGTTTTAGCAAGTAGGATCTCATACGGTACCAAATTCTTGACTTTAAGACTGCTTATGATGAAGTGTTTCTATATTCTCTCTATCTGTTTCCATTTCTGAACTGACATACTGCTGGCCCAAATTTCACATTCATAAAGAATCACCGGGATAACCAACAAACCGAAGAGTGTTCTCCTAGTCTTCCAATCCCATAACTCCGCAATCCTGCACCTATTTTGAAGAGAGTACATCGCTTTCCATCCTCCTTGGATTCTTTTTGCTCTACACGTTTCCCAGTTGAGCTTTTGGTGAAAATCAACCCTGAGGTACTTGTACTCCTCGACTATCTCTAACGGGTTGCCTTCAAAGGTAAAGGTATATTGTTTCTTTTTGAAGCCGTTAAGATATATTATATTACCACATTGTCATCGTCCATTATTCTTGTTAAATGAACATTTCTTTTTTAAGCCGGAATTCAAAATTAACCTATGCTTGTTAAATGAAAATTTCTTTTTTTGAAATTCTCCTATTAAATGTGATAAATGTAATATGTTGTTGTCTTATAGGTCATTCGTGGTCCATGCAAATATTAATATCTCAATTAAATTATGATTTAAAAAATTAAGATTTTTTTTATTTTTATTTTTATTTTTTATTTTTTATTATTATTTTTTTAATGCTGTCATTTTACATGTTAATATTAATGCATGTTGTTAATAATTTATATGTTTGTTTGAGGTTGAGATTTGAAGGGAACTATTATCTATTAATGGCAAATTCAGCGACAATTAAATTTGAAGTACAATTGTGATTATTAAGTTTTTAGTTTTTAATAGTGATATGAGAATATGATTAAATATACTTATCAATATATTAAAATTTAATACAATTTTAATCATGAGCCATCAATATCTCTTATAAGATAATTGTCAAAGTTTTGACGCTCAAAATCAAGGTCTCCTCCCCTTCTCTTTTAAGATGGAGCAAATAGGTTTCATTCAAGGAGGATACATTCTGGATAATATTATAATAGTGTGGAAATGAATGGAATGCGCTTGAATATCCTAGCAAATGTCCCTATCCATCAACTTGACTTTGAAAAAGCTTATGACAAGGTTAAATGTCCATTTATTTTAAACATTTTTCAGGGTTTGTGGTTTAACCGTATGTTCATTCACTCTATGAAAAAACTTTTTCAAGATGCCTCAGTGTGTGTCACAGTTAATGGCCACCAATTTGAGAGTTCTGATCTTTTTTATGCCTTGTTAAAATAATTAGTCTCCACATGACACCTCACATTCAATGCAAAAATTGGCATTTCACTAATGACTCATTTCTTACTCTTCATGAGGAAGAAGAAGTTGCCCATAATGTTATGGAGTGCCTTAAGAGCTTTTGCATGGCCTTTGGCTCCAGTATTCAATGAGTCAAGACTCAATGCTTCAGAGGATGTTATGGTCATTTTCCTAGCTAGTTTGAGGGTTACCAGTGGAAATGGATTGCCCATGGAGAGATGCTCAAATTCTTAGGTATTCCCTTTAATTTTCAAGCCTCATAAGTGGAGCTATGAAACAATGTTATTTTCAGACTAGGAAAGAAGTTATCTTAGTGGATTACCAAACACCTCTCTTTGGCTGTAAAATCCTAGATTCACTCCAAGGTTATTATTGCCACCAATGTTTATTATTCCCCTTAATCGGCTCCTTCTAATGTAGCCTATAAGATGTTGGAAAAAAAATTAGAGACTTTTTGTGCCTGCTAACTCTAAAGGCAACAAAGGCTTCTATCAAGTAGCTTGGGACATCTACTACCAACCCAAAGAAGTTTCAGGATTGGGTCTCATTGATATTGCTAAATAGGGGCTTGGTATTTGTTTCAAGTGGGTTATTAGAGCTATAGAAGTGCTTGAGGCTTGGAAAAATTTCCTTCAAAATTATAATGCTTCTGAGTGCCCCTTTGAAAAGAAAGTTTGGTGGAATTAGGGGTTCTATAGCTTCCTCATTATCCTAACCTTGGTTAAAGTTGTGGGTATATCTATAGTCAACAACATATGGAAAATTGGGAAACTATCAAGCCCTCACTAAGGTGGAATGGGGATGCTTTTTGGATTGGTCTCTATATTAACAATCACTTTATTTGGTGGTCTATTATGATCACCATAAATGAGAAACCCCTAGTGGAATTTCCTAGATTCATATTTCTTTGGCTTTTTTATAGAGGTATCAATGTTTTGGGTGATATCTATGATAAATGCTCCAAATCTTGGCTCAATTGGCACAAGTTAAAAATCAAATTCAGATTGAATGCTTAGGACTTTGAGTTTTTTTTTTTTTTTTTGAGATTCAAATGACTGCTCCTAATTATGCCCTACTCAAAATTGGGGTTACAAGGTCTCCCAAATGGTGGAAAGATTAAAATCGAGTGGTTCCCACCCTAGTGCTTTGGTATCAACCCCGACTTGGTTATCAATGGATGTATCCCAATGTTTTTCCTTGGGAAATGAACAATAAATTATGGAACGCCAACAACTCCCCCTCCTTTTTGAATATGAGGTTCTAAATTGACTTGTCTATTGTGGTGGAATCTATAACATCCATATTTATCTAGTGTATTATTTACCAAGGCCTCCCTATGGTAGAGAAGCTTATTCACATGGGTATTCCCTCTCTCATATGCCTTGCTTGTGGACTTCCTAAGTTTATAAATTTCATATTTTAGTTTTGTGATAGAGCTCAAGACACTTGGCAATGGATTCATTCCCTCTTTAAGCCTTTTAGGCTACATCCTTTTGCTTTGAACATGACCCTCTTAGGGGATTTTGCTCTTTTCCCTACAAGATATCAACAAATATGACATATATTTTGAGTTGAAATTTTATTTACTCTTTAGAAAGACACGAGTGTAATGATATTTAATGAAGACTATCTAGACACTGTTTTCTTATATTTCTAATCAAATATTTTTTCAATCTAATGTTATGATAAAGATTCGAGTTCAGGTAGATAATATTGATCTTATGGTCAAACATCTTTGGACTCTCCTAGGGAACTAGGGTAATGCCCTATGCATTGTCAGTAGAGTTCCCCCTAAAGAGCCTTAAAGCCACCATAACAAAGCTTATGAATGATGGGCACAAGGCCATGATGATGAAGGTCTCATAATCACTCAGCCTTTTCCACCTCATCCCTAATGGATATTATATCCTTTTGGGAGGTTTAGAAGGAAATTATTACCTTAGGATGATTTTTGTCACACTGGTTTTCAGTCACTCAATGGAGATGCTTAGGGGATTTTCCCAGACTGGATCTTCTGATTTCACCCCCCAGAAAGATAGACAAAAGTGAAGAATAAAGACAATAAGATGATGGGTAGGACATACTAGATATTTATCTCCCTCATGGTGTAGGTTTGGGAGATAAGCCCAATAACCCATCACCAGTGCCTCCTCCTCCTATAGGGTTGATAGAAATTATTGTATTAATTTTTTCGGTTATCATTTTATTATGTTTAGCTGATGCAGTTGTACTCTTCGATTAATTATGGTTTTGATTCTCAAGTCATCTTCTCACCTAGTGGTTATATGTCTTTGTTTTTAGGGTGTATGCTCTTTCCAACCACTGTTAAGGAAACTACAATTTTGATTCTTGAGTTATCTTATCACCTAATGGTTGTTTATTTTTAATATCAAGTTGTGCTCTCATACCACCCACTTTTTAAATGAACTTTTACTAAATTTATTTTATATTATTATATTTCATGTTTCAATCAAAAATATAAAGTTAAATATATATTTAATATGTTACACAATTATAGTAAGAATATCAAAACTATGCTTTAATATGACGATAGTAAAATCATCAAATATTATAAGATATAAACAAATATGATGTTTTTTAAAAAATCAATCACAAAAAATTATTCAATGCACCAATGCTTATAGAATACATTATTAGTGCCTACTCTATAAGTACTATTGCAATTCCCTCACTCCATTACTCTACATTGAAAAATGTGCTTCTCAAATATTTTTCTCACTTCCTAAGGTTTTTATATTGGTTTTACATTTACAATGTATTTTATAAAAAGAAAGTTTTCAAAAAAAATATTTTATGGACTTTTACTAGTTGATGTAAGATGACAAGATTAATATTAAGGGGAAACTGCTTGTTTTTCAATTAAAAATAAACAATTTACATTGTCCAATAAAATCATAAAAAGCACTAAAATCAAACATAGAACCATAGTCTCAAAAGATGAAAAGGAGACAATGGCAATGAAAAGTTACTACACCTTATTATAGTTTTAATGCTATAAGCTATTTCTAGGATACCTAGTTTACTAATCATCCTTCCTTTACTATTTTCAAAGATTAGCAATAATACTTATGATAGACATATGCCACACATAGATTTGGATTATTATTTTATATGTATCCAAGAAAATATATTTAGTTTATGGGATGGATATTTATTGACTTCTCATTTTGAAGATCCCAATATACAATTTTTATATTAATATTTATGCGATTATATTTTGTGTGTATCTTTATCAAAATCTAATTCATCAGCGAAAACTATAATCTCATGTGAATAATAATGGAAGGAAATAAGTGTGTTTTTTTTTTTTTTTTTAATTATTTTTTTTTTTTCAAGTTTCGAAGCATTACATGGAATCATTGAATTACATATAATTTCAGTATCTATGTCCATATTTTAGAAATTAAATAATAATATATTGTAATGATGAGTACACATACATCTAATTTTTTATGAAACACCTTCCTTATTTTTAGAGTTGATCTTTAGATTTATAAAATAATCTTTGGTTTATCAAATACGTATGATTTATTTAAATTTGAAACCTATGGCTTATCAATATTTTATTACAACTTATTTTATATGGTTGATCTCTCTAGCTTATCAAATATGTATGCTGTGTTTGATCCTTATGGCTAATCAAATATGTAATTTAAACATGCAACTAACCATCTCATAAAACCCTTGGACCCATAGGGAGTTTTATTTATCATGAGAAAACAAAATTTTTTACAGTTCCTCCCAAAAAAAAGGTTTATGTGGAGGTAGATTTGGCTCAAGATCTGAAAGAGACTATTGGACCCAAACAAAATTAATAAAATATTCTAAGTATTTTGGAAGCATGGAATGAGAACACAAGGGTGTGTAAATAATATAGAAAACCTAGATGTAGAAGAGACCATGGTGTGAACAAATTTGGCATAAAAGAGCAAAAAGTTGAAGAATAACATGTAAGACCTTGGCATGGGAGTATGGGTCATGAAAGACAAGGAAATGGAGAATGAACAACACAAAGAGAAAGACTCAGAGGAGTGAAAGATTAAGACAAGAGAAAAAGAAGTGAAGGTGGTTACAAAATAGTTCATGGAAGTAAATGGGGATTAATGAGAGCACAAAACTAGCACCAATATATGAAAGATGAGGAACATAAACATGAAGATCTAACATAGAGATGGTATATAGGGTCAGTTAGGCCTGAGTCAATAGGAATTTATTGTAATAGCTCACCATGACTCATTTCCTTAATAATTATTGGCTAAGTCATCTTAATTGTATTAAGGATGTCCCTGAAGGCAAGGGGATTTACTATGTATAAATACCCCTTAGTTTGTTCAAAAAGGGCTAGATAGATATTATAATAGTTAGAGTTGTTAGAGTAATTAATGGACAATTAGTTTATACTAGATATATATTTGTGTTATTAGATATCTATGTCATGTAATGGCAATGAAAATTTATAATTTTAATAAGTAAATGCAATAGAACCGTTTCTTGTTTGCAAGTCATCATGTGTTGATCTATATAGTGTTATATTTATGTTTATGCTAATTTATATAATCATTATATGAATTTGTTAAATGGATAACTCTAGAATAATAATGATGGTAAAAATGACTAAACATAACAACCCAAGCACTTATGTAAGATAGATCTTTTCTAAACACCATCACATGGAAGAACTGATAGGGACCGATCCCTGCTACATGCCTTAGGTGAGCATACAAGGTTACGCCTTATATGTATATTAGTACATAAAATCCTTGGTGTTTTCTTGCCTCTTGTGCATGTAACTAATATGTAGTTATGTGAAGCTAAGGAAAAACTCCCAACATTTTGGTTCCATTATTGGGATCCATTGCACTTGTTAGCATTATGCTAGAAAAAATCATGAATAGATATCCCTAAAAAGTGTTGACAATTGAGTTGCGACCATAGAGGATAAATTTAAACTCTGGTGTTTTTAACTAGGGGTTTCTATGTACATATGTGTAAAATAAAACCTTTATGATTTTCCATATGAAACATTATTTATAGAGTTACCCGTTCACTTACATGCTTGTATTTTAGTATACACAAGATTTCTCAATAAATTTCATATGAAATGCTTCCTAGTTATTAAAACATCATAAAACCTTAACTAAGTTGAAAACTACATGGATATGAGTTGTAGGCATCTAGTGGAAGGGAATGCTTAATAGCTAGATTCTAGAATATGTGGTCTCTATGTATTCTTATCTAGAAGAGGAACAATTAAACTTTATAAGGGAACCATGTGGGAGGTACCTCTAGCAATTTTATTTAGAGATTAAGAAGCTTATCACAAATTATATGCTTGAAAACTTCCCCATGGATAACTAAACTCTCTCATGTATGAACAATGTGAATGGTAGTGAAATGGAGGGATATGATTCGGTATAAGATTGAAATTTCATCATGAAATTCAAACAATGAGAACTATAGAAGTGTAAGTATGATGAATCTAGGTGTAAGACTATGAGAGGAAGTGAACCCAAAAGAACAAGGGAAGATATTGGAAGTGTTGCAAGAATCTATAAAAGGGTAGAACTACATGGTGAGTACTCTCTAACCATGGATTCATGACTTTCACTAGAACAGGTACGTGTGGAAGAAGCAGGACAAACATTAATAATGGAACCCAATACAAATAGATCTATTTCCCTCACCATAGTGTATTCTCATTCTTTTTATTTTGACATAATTCTTGTTAGAAATTTGGATAATCACAACACAGACTCTAAAATTGAATCTAAAATTGAAACCATAGAGGAGTCTCTAGAATTACAAGAACAAGTTAACATTATATCCTTGGTATCTACCTTTCTATTACAAATACCTATGGCTCACCTTGAAATGCTTGGTGGATCAAATTAAACTAGTGGATAGACTATAAGACCGATAACAACTAATCAACCTCCCTTAACACCCACTATTTATAGTGTGATAGTTACCGTGGGAGGTATTATTAATGGTGGTTATGCTAAAGGAGGATCATGAAATGGTGTTGGAGCTATTATCAGACCTCCCCCATAGGGCCCAAGAGGAACTAGAGTAGCACCACATTAAGGTCCACTATAACCACCCAGTATACCGACACTCTATTATGAGATGATGCTTCATATTCTTAAAAATCAAGGTGGAAAAATGCAATGGAACACATTCATAAGTGTGAACTCATTTAATGAGCATAGATTATAACTTATTCAAAATCAAGGTCACTTAATTTTTCACTACTTTATTCCATAACATGTGTATACACCCTAAATTACTTAAATAACCATACATATCATCTTTTTCAGAGTCCTTTCATAAGAGACTCTGATAGAGAATATGAGCCTTGTTCACATTAACCATGTCCTTTTTTTTACTTATCTTGGTCTTGTTTCATGCTTGAGTCACATTTTTGCTTATTCCCAGTCATCTTGAGCTTTTCAAATAGTCACTCCACCTCAACAAGGTCATATTTCTCATGTTAATTCCACCCCCCATGTCCTGAGCCTGTAGGATAGGAGTGCTAGAATTGGACTATAACACTAGACCCTAGGGTTTCCATTTTTAGTGCTCCTATCTAATTGCATTTTTGAGACCCAATGATCAAGTTTCCTCATTTGATGAGTCTCAAGCCCTTCTTAGCTCCATCCTTAAGTTTTTTTTGTCTTTCTAATGTTGAACAAATGTGAATAAAGTTCCCACATTCAAAAAAAAGAGTCACCTATATAAAGGACTCAACAAGGCATTTTATAACTAACACTTACTACTTTGGCACATTACATAATTAAAATCAATCAATAGTATAGCTCATCATTCTACATCACACATAGACGTGCATGTTTGATAAAGGAAGGGCCTAGGTGAAAGTTCATTCTTGCATCTACCATGCATGTTGATGATGTAGGTTCCCTAAGGGAGAACCATATTAGATCTAATACCCTAGCTTGAGGGTTAATTTAGGTTGCGATCAGGACAACATGGGTTCTAGATTGTGCAATCATACTTCCTTTAACCCAATTTTTCCCATTATGATTTTGATTTATTTTTTGTTTTATGTGTGTAGATATACCTAGGGCTTTAAGATTGAGATGGATCTATATAGATCTCTATCGATATTCATCATCTAATTTTTCATATACAAGCTCACACAGGGACAATGGATAAAACCTAGAAAATGCAAGTCTCTGGGACAACAGTGGTAGAAAAGGATTGTAGCATTGGAACCCAGGGTGTCTTATTTCATTGCTCCTATCCTTTAATTGATTGAAAAATATATCTAGGTTTCTAACATCTTCTAGTCATGTGCAACAGTTTCAACCCCTAAATCATTTGTTTTGAACTATTTTTTAGATATGTTTATTTCTTTATATATTTAATTAATTAGATTAAATTTATCAAAGCATGTATTTTTACTATATTTGATTCAATTTTCCCCCTTAATCTAGACCCTTTATTATGTAGGAACTAGAGCCTAGCTTCTTAGAAATAATAAAACATTTGGTGAACCTAACTTACTTTGAACAAATCTAAAACCCTAAGAAAACTAAGGGTTTTTCCTTCAAATTTTATGCAAAAATTTAATTTCAAAATTATAATTTTTGTATAAATTTTTATGCATTTATCTCATTCAAATTTATTTTAGAATTTAAATTATTTTCATAATTTTAAAAATTTCTAAAACCTCAACCCAAAACCCTAGATTTCCAAACTAGGTCCTCAAACCCCATGCCTTCCCTGCTTACAATTTTTAGATAAAAATTTTAGAATTTTTGTAAATTGTTTAGACTATCAAAAAATAATTTTCAAATCTCTATGTTATTAGTTATTATTGCAAAAATTTAAATTCAAAATTTTGATTTTTGTATAAATTTTTATGCATTCATCTCGTTCAAATTTATTTTAAAATTTAAATTATATCAATAATTTTCAAAAATTCTAAAACCCCAACCCAAAACCCTAGATTTGCAAACTAGGTCCTCAAACCCTAAGCCTTTCTTGGAATTTTCGGAAAAGCATTTTGGAATTTTTCCAAATTATTTGGATTGTCAAAAATATTTTCAAAAGACACATGTTAGTAGTTATTTTTGCATTTATTCACTTAATACTACTTTTATCTATTCTCTTTGGTGAAAGAAATAAAATGGCCACAATGGCACTTCTTCCCTCTCATCTCATAGATCAATTTCTAAATTTTTCTCATAATTAAGACAATGAATGGACAAATTTGCAAAATTGCACATTAACTAAAAATATAGAAAATGATTTTATTTACAATGAAGATAATTAATATTGTTGTAATGAGGAATATGATAATACATATGAATGTGATAGTGAAGAAAAAGTAGATGCATCTTCTTCTCTCAAACCTATCTCTTTTATTCCTTCTTCTAAAGAAAATAATTTTGATAAATAGGAAAGATACTTTTCACCTCATTCTTCTATGCACAATGCATCAAATGAATATATTAGTCATGAACTTCCAAGTGAACCTCTTATTAGTGATAATTTGCTTCCATGTGAACCTAATATCTCATGCTACTTCTATGTTCAAATTACAATAATATAAACAAAATAAAAACAAATTGCCAATACATAGTTCAAATGATCCATATCATGTTCTCAACTCAACTTTATCAAAATAATGTCTAAATGATAATTCTCTTACTCATACTCCTCATATTTCAAATGGAAATATTGCATACACTCCATCCATGGATAACATAGATGCACATAATATTCCAATTTCACATGATATTTTATTACATATTAGAAAATAATTAATTTTTTCACTTACACCTCTCCCTAGTGACAATGGAAGTGATAATGAGTACGATAGTGACAATGCAAATGAATATGAAAATGAGAGTGACTATGAACAAAACTTTGATTATGATAATGCATGGAATAATGATGATTATTATGTACATAGTGAAGAAGAAAATACATCTCATGTTTCTAACTATTCTCTCACTACTCTCAAACATCATGCACCAAAAAATGTTGTTTCTACTTTTATACATGATTCTATTTCAAATGATGCATATATTAATGATAAAATCACATCATGTACTCAATTAGAATGTGATTCACTAAAACATAAAGATTCCAATGAATCTCCCAAGCCACACTTACTATAGTAGCACCTATTTCTCACTCTTCACGTAAAGAGAATGGTATCCCACATCCCTCTACTAAGGTTCAGGTTACCATTCCTCCAATGGTTCAAGTGAGAATGCCCCCTCCCTATGATCTAATTATGAAATGTAGCATTCCCATGGCTAAAATAATTGATCAAATTCAATGCTTAAATGAATAATTTTAAGATGCTAATATACCATCATAGGAGATTATTTATTTGATGCATGCAATTGGTGAATTACAACACCAAGTCCATCTCCTCACCTTGGAGAACAAGGCTTATAAGTCTTAGATGGATGCCAATGATTTACATGGTAACCCTCTTTCGAAGACATTTATAAAATTTTAATTGCCTAAGCATTTCCAGATACCACCATTGCCTCACTTTGATAGAACTTGAGATCTATTCATACACCTTCAAGCCTTTTAGAAGGGTTTGTTATCTCATGTGAGTCCTTTAATTCTACTAAAGTTGTTCTAGTAGACATTAGTGGGGTAGGCACAAAATTGGTTCTTTCATCTACTCCCCATCATCTCCTTGCACATAAATGATGACTTAGAGTAGGAATTTCTTAGATATTGCATAGCAAACATGGGCCCTTATGTTACATATGAGAAACTTGTAACATTACATCAAAATACTTCAGATCTAGTTAATGATTTTATCTTACGATTCAAGAGACACATGTTAAGATTGATCTATAAACCAATAGATTTAGAGATTCAACATATCTTGATTAAGGGGCTTTGCCAACCCCTTATAGAACATATACTATATTAGAAAGAGTTCTCTTTGTGACACTTATACTATATATTTTTAGCTTTAGAAAAGAAATTGGGATTTATTGAGGTAGATTCAGTTGATCGAATTACTCTAGATTTCACAACAACACTTTCATCTAAAACTCCTAGCACACAATATCCACCATGTCCTAAACAAGATAAGAGACCATAACCTAAAACATAACTAGTTAAGAATAGAGAGCCAGTTTCTAGAGAACCACCTATAGTATGTGCTACAAAGAACAAAAAGGCACCACTATAGTTTGATTTAGAGTGGGATAGCCCATGTGTCACATTTTTAACACTACTAGATAGGAAGTTAATCAAATTACCTTCTACTCATCGGTGAGATCCACATCTCTTACATAGATAGCCACATCAGCCCTCTTATAACTATCATTTTATTTATGGACATAAAAATAATGATTATTATAGAATTAAGGATTGCATTAATATATGTGTTGATAATAGCTTCATAGCATTCACATTGGGGGCATTAAGATCTCCTCCATCATGAAAACATAGACTTCATTCCTCCATGACTGAGTTATCCCAAGACATTCCTTCATCAGAATCATAGGTTACTCATCATGAGAGTAATGCAGCTTTTAGGACAGACCCTCAGAGGATATCTCCTATCCAACCTACTTAGCAGGTTTGGAGGCCATTACAATAAGAGCAACATAAATATAATAGTGTAGTTTTAGTAGTATATAATGCAGTTCCATATACATATCCAACAAATTCAGAAGTACCACAACAAATTACTACTTCAAAGATATATTCACTATAGTAGAGTTTTTAGGGTCCTATCTCATGTAGCAACCCACTACAGTTAAGATTAGAAGAACCCACATTACAAAGTACCACTTCAGAGAGATATTCACTATGACCAAGTTTTTA
Organism: Torreya grandis; assembly: GCA_037957365.1. Taxonomy (NCBI): domain Eukaryota; kingdom Viridiplantae; phylum Streptophyta; class Pinopsida; order Cupressales; family Taxaceae; genus Torreya; species Torreya grandis. Next base: position 649,692 of record JARHVA010006661.1, read on the forward strand.
TGGACCTATTTCATGTAATAACCCACTATGATTGAGATTAGATGAGTCACCATCATAGGTCTCAACTCCATCTCAATTTATTGCTTAGTCATATGCAATAATAGAGGCCACAAGGTATTATTTCATGTAATAATCCACTATAATTGAGGAGAGATGAGCCTTCTTCATAACACATAGTTTCAGTTGCACATCCAGTAAGGTCATATTTGTTAAAGTCTCCATGCACATCTATAATTAGTGCACAACAAACAATATCAAATACAACATATGTTCCTACATAGCATGAGCAGTATGAGTAATTGTTCAGTTGGCCATCAAGCTTTAAATAGTGATACAACACACATTCATACAAGTATCAGTTCATAGCTTCACTTCACAAGGTGATGATGGAGCCAAAGGGATAACCTTTTTATTGTTGAGCCACTCTCGAGAAAATGATATGCATAACATGCTCTCTTACATACCCTTCTACTAAAAAATAAATTCCTAATTCCAAGTAATCATCCCAAGTCAAGCCAAATTATCCAAATCTAGACCTTAGCGATAGCCCATTTTACCAATATTAAACTAACTCAATTTACCAATTTCATTTACAAATTTAAAAAAAAAAAATCTTTACTTAAATATGATTCAAAATCAAAACTAGAATTACACTCAAACAATCAAATCACATCCCAAACAACATTTTAGCAAAACATATGCATCCTCAACATCAATACCAAATCAACTATTTCTAAACAACTATTAGCAAATTAGTATACCAATATATTCCAAAATCCATAACATAATATGTCTAAGTCAAAGTCAAACAAGTATATATGTATACATAATGAATTTTTTAAAACATATACATCATATCAAGGTACAATCAATCATGAATGGGGGTCAAGCCCTCACTCTCAGTCTTTTTTTCTCTTCTAGTACTAGTCTGATAATCCAACCTAGTACTCGATGACCCCACACCTCCTCAAGTTATCACATGCCTCTTGTAATTTCTCTCTCACTCCAATATCTGACCATGTTCCTCACATAAGTCCACATATCACCTCTAAATATCTATGTACTCATCCATAATCATTGTACTCACCAATCCAAAAATAGGTCAAGATATCCTATGCCTATCTAGCTCAGGCCTCAACTCATCTCTCTCTCCCACTACCCTAACACATACAGTTATTGCTATAGCATCCCTATCAAACAAATAATCATGAACACTAGTTGTAAATATCACTCTCTCTATCAAACCCTCTTCCACCATATCATCAGGTACATATTATGTGAGCTCTTAGAGTGTCAAATCAATGATCGTCTCCCAATACTCATCATTTCCAATTCCTACCCCAACCTGTGCTTCATCCTGAGCACCTCCCACTCCACCTACATACAATGTATGGAGTTACATTAGCTATATAATTTGATATCAAACTAAACAAGAACAAACTTGTACATAATGGAAATATAATTATTGCTTACTGTAGAGTAATTTTTACTCTACGTTGCTTTCAAATTTTCAGTCGAGCAATGCAATTTTGGTTCTTTGAGCAAAGCCCCAGAGATTTGGAGCAAAGGACAAGTTCATTTTGCCTAAGTGTTGAAACGCAATGGAAGCTATCAAGTGTCATCCTCAGAGCATGGTCCCTTTTTGCCTTTCTTGCTCTTTTCATTTCAGTTTTGGCCTAAGTATTAGATTCAAGTAGAAGCGGCCATGTGTCTGCCTTCGGGAGACAAAGATGTACAACTGGTGACTTTCGAGGACCTTGTTTTAGCTTTCTAGAGAACCACAAATCATGCCATGTACCCAGTAGTAGTTAAGGGGAATACACCATGTGTCAACATCCACGTATCGTAAGAGGCCTCCGTGTTTTCTATTTTGACAAAAACTTCCAACAAGCTAAGCGACAGAGAGAGTGAAAAGCGCTAGATGGCAGTTGTGGAGGCCTTGAATGAACTTTTGAAGAAACAACAGAAGGCACCACATGTCAACCGCCAAGAGCCCTTTGTTTCAATGCCTAGGTCCATGCTTTCCATTCAACGCATAAAGGCATCATTCATTTTTCTAGGTATCGAAGTACAGTGGAGGCTACCAAGTGTCACCTTCTGGGTCCCTCTCTACTCCATCCCCAAAATAGCAGAAGGCACCACATACTTTGAGTAGGAGAAGTGGAAGATGCCACGTATCTTCTTAGGAGCAGCAGAGGTCGCCACATATCAACTTTTGAGAGACCACCTTCGAGCCTAATCACCGAATGAAGATTATGGTCGGTCCCAGATGATATTTTAAAGAAAGCAGAAGCAACCAGTTGTCATCCTCTGATGCCTTCTAGGTGATCAAGAGGATTTTTGGAAAATTGAGAAAGGGTCCTCTCCCATTACAAACAGAGTGCTCGTCTACTTGTTACAGTGAAAATGGAGGGAAATTTGGTGAGAGTTAATTCGGGTAGATGGAGCAGTGCACTGGGTAGTTTTTTTTTAGGCTTGCAAGCATTGAAGATGCTGTCCATTTGTCCCCTACCAGTGGAGGCATAATAGATAGTTGAGCAGCCTAGTAGGTGATGAAATTCGAAATTCAGGCGCAAAGAGAGGAACTAATCAGGAATTACCATGCTGTAGTTAAGGGTAGTCGTTCTTCTCCAACATGGCTTTTTGAAGCATTGAATGTGCCATTTTCTTGAGTTGAAAGGTTTATATGACTGTGTGTGTTTTTGCATCTTTTTTATGACTAGAAGATTCAATAAGAAAATTGAACACTATGCCCTTGTTGATGTCATCTGTGTCATTTGCAAAGTAGTCTATGCTGTATATTTTCTAGTGTTGTGATTGGAAATGTTATTTGCTTCTATCCCATTTTCTGGAGTCTGAAGTTTTACATAACTATGCATGAATTTTGTGCCTCTAATGTGATTGGAAGATTCTATTAAGAAGATTGAACACTATGCCTTTGTTGACAATTCATGTATCTCTGATTGAAGACTCCCCTGTTGTGAGCCTCTATTTTTGTTATTCCAATATTTTACATTGATCATGCACTTGTCTAATCTTAAATGTAATAGAATCACATAATAGTTTTACTGTGCTCAGATTAGGATTAGGATTACTCTCAGGCGCATCGCCATAGTTAGGTTTCAATTCCTACATTTTGCATTTTTGTTTAGTCTCCTATCCCTTTTCCCCAACACCCAATACAAAAGAAGAGACTAGCTTCTTTAAAATTTGGAGGTTGTTTTCAAGCTACATTGTCCCATAGCTTGAAACTTCCCATTGTTGTTGATTAAGATCTAGCACCATTTTAAGACATCAACAATTTCTGGCACGCCTGGTGGGACCACTCTTGAAGTTTCTTTCAAGACCGCATGAACCAAAGAGCCATGAAGAGTCAGAGCTGTGGACCAGTCACCAAATCACAAACTGCTACAAATCCAGGTATTCTTTTGCCGCCTCTAGTAATTAGTCCAAGAAGAAGGGTTAACTAGTTCGTACCGGTACCAGATATGGGAGCCAACATCCCCCCAAGAAATTATGCAAGATGGAACACTGGTAGCCCCTTACTTCTCCCAACACCTCCAGCTGTTTGGGACCCTATTCCTTGAAATGCTCTAAAGGCTCTGCCCAAATTCAGTGGGCAAGACTCAAAAACACATGCAGAGCATCTTCAAGATGTATCAAATGTTTGCGCCATACATGGTGTCATGGAGCAAAATGTGGCCCTAAGGTTGTTAACAGCCTCATTCAAAGGAAAGGCCTTATAATGGTATCGATCCTTGACCCCAAATACCATTTCCACATGGCACCAGCTTAGAGATATGTTCCTTGAAAGATTTGTAGAAAAAGGTGACAAGTCTTCTTTACTACAGCAGTTGATCACCATTAAGAGGGGACCATAAGAGGACAGACTGACTTCAACACCAAATTCAAAAGAACCTGGCATAAAATCCCTGTCGCAACTAAACCACCACCTAGTATGGCCATAGTATTCTATCTCAAAGCTTTAAATTTAGATATATCTATCATGATCCAGTCACTGGGAGGACACACTTTGCCAGTAGCTTATGACCTTGTGGTCAAATCTGAAAACCATTTAATCGATGCTGGAAAGTTACCTCCAAGGCCTCCCATGCCCATGTTCCCAAAAATCTCCTTGCCTTTACCTCAAGAAATACCTAAAACTACAACTCTACCTTTGTCCATGTATCAATACCCTCAGCCTTTTGGGAAAGGACCTGTCCCTGCTCCATCATCTGAGATGGATGATATCAAAAATCTCTTGAGATCATTTTCCAATGAGTTGATTAATATGAAGAGGCAGCAGAATACTTTCCCCAAGCCTCCTTATCAAGGATATCAAGGAAATAGGTTCTTGTCTCAACTAAACCAATATCAAGCCCCTCCAAAGCAAACCAACCATCAACCAGCAAATCAATTAGTTGTAGTTCCCACACCCTCACAAACCCTTCCTCCCAACTCAAACAGGGAGATGGTTCCAAGCCAAAATAATTATGTGGATGATACTAATGCTTGGTGTTTCCCTTGCAACGATGCCCACACACCTAGAGATTGTCTTAGAGGTAATCTACAACAAAGAGTAGCTGAGCAGAGAAGAATGGATGGTCAGTTTGCTAGTACCAATAGCTATCAAGCCTACCAATCTCCCGACATGCAGAATTCAGTGCTAGTGGCTCAGATGCAAGGAATGTCCTTACAACAGGAGGAAGAAATAGCCCCTAAACATGCTTTGTTCTCATGGATTGAGGATGAAGAAGCAGTCTTCTTAAACGAAGCGTCTACCTCCCAAAGGCCAGTAGTGCAGTCTGATTACTATACTAGATAGAAGAGGAGCATGGTAGAGTAGCCCAAAATTACAAATGGTTGAGACAAGAATAATCCTCCATCTCAAGGGCAAGGGAACATTACTGTCAGACAGGAAGTGTCTCAGCCAGTGCAAGATCAAGGGATTCCTACCCAGATTCAAGAAAGAACAAGGTATCCCTATTACAAAAAAACTTAGTCTTTGGGACCTATCAATATTGTGGACCAATTAAAAAAACTCTGGAACAAGTATCTATATGGAATATCTTGGCTATCCCTGAGCAAAAGACATTACTGCAAGAAGCCCTACAAGGGCCAGTAATACCCGAAGGCACCGCATCTAAGGAAGGACCTACAGGAAAGGGAAAGCTCAAAGATACAGTTCCTCCAACGACAATAGCCTTCATGATCAATGTAGTGCAAGTAAGTAAATCCAAGCCAGAGCCTTTCTATTTGACTCTGATAGTTGGAAAGAAACTCCTTCATAATGCATTGATAGATTTAGGAGCTAGTACAATTGTGATGCCCAAGAAAATAGCTAATGCTTTGAAAATAAAATATGAACCCCTTGCAAAGGGAGTTATGCAACTAGATGGCAAAACAGTGCAAACCATAGGGAGAATAAAGCAACTCCCCTTCCAGTTATTCACATGCCCCAACATAATTATCAACCAGGATATAGTTGTCATAGATATTCCTCCCATTTTTGGTTTATGTTTATCTCGAGACTTTACAGTGAAGATAGGTGGATATATGTCTCTTGACTGGTCTCACCTCATTCTGAGAACCAAGTACGGTTCAAAGATGAAAATTCTATCTGAACCACTATCCAAAGACCACATCACCAATGAACCAACAAGAAGATTGGAAGCAGATCATGCCATGATGAATAAAGTAGAAAGAAATTTTGCTGAATAACTAGGAGACTGGACTGAGCATGGTCAAAAAGAAGAGAACAACCAGTTGTTGGCTATGATGCAGAGCGACCCGTATGGGAACTATGACTCTACTGGTTTGGGCACGTATGTCATTTTTGGTGAGGATCAAGTGATTCGAAATGTTATAAGATAAGAGGCCCCTACTACTCAAGATGCAAAGCTTTGGACTTTGAATTTTGATGGGGCCAGAAGTAAGCATGGTGCTGGAGTAGGGATTTGTCTTACTACTCCAAATGGTGATAAAATTTTAAGGGCTATCCGATTCCAATTTGCTTGCACTAATATTGATGTATAATATGAATCTTTAGTACATGGGCTCTTGTTAGCCCAAAAAAAGGGAATAAAGAACCTAAAAGTAAAAGAAGATTCAGAGCTAGTAGTAAAGCAAATACGGGAAAAGGCAACAGCCAAGAATGTGAGAATGAGGTCCTACAGGCATAGGATTTGGGATTTGATAGAAAATTTTGATGCCTTCAATATTAAAATAATTCCCTGAAGTCAAAACATTGAGGCCGATAGGATGGCTCAAATTGGCTCACAGTTTGACCCATCAACTGGCCTATTGGTTAATAATGAGTCAATAAAAGTTATAGTGAGGCCAACCATCCTAGACAATGATGAGAATTGGCAAGTGTTTGAGAATGATGCTCAGGTAGTCTCTTTCTTGCAGCAATTAGATGAGTTTGTAGATTAGTTGAAAACTAAAATTGAAGAGGCATATGGTGATCAGATTATCCAATTAAGGACCAATAAGCTCCCCAAAGGATTGATCACCTTAGAAAATTTGTTTGACCTAGAAGATGTAAGCCTGGGAAAGAAAAGGTTTTAGATAGATAAGGCATACTATTCCAAAGTGGAGGTGAGTGATGGGAAAAGACTAAAGGTCAGAAATTCTACAACTCCAAAAGAAAAGGAAAGATTGATCAAGTTGTGCCAAAATTATGATAGAGTCATAGCCTGGAGCTATGAAGACCTTCACAAATACAACAGAGACATTAACCAGCATACCATAGAATTGACTGAGGGATCCAAATCCATCAGACAAAAATAGAGACTAGTAAATCCAAGGATAGAGCCACTAATGGTAGATGAGTTGCAGAAACTTCTAGATTCCAAAATAATATTTCCAATCAAAAACTCAACTTGGGTATCAAATCTAGTCCCAGTTAGAAAAAAGAATGGAGATGTAAGGCTATGTGTGGATTTCAGAGATCTAAATAGATCATTTCTAAAGGACCACTATCCCTTACCCTCCATGGAACAAATTCTACAAACTGTGGCTGGATCAGAGAGGTTTTCTCTACTTGATGGTTTCTCTGGGTATAATCAGATCTATCTCATTGAGGAAGACTAGTATAAAACTACTTTCACTACCAAATGGGGGACATTTGCCTATGCAAAGATGCCATTCAGCTTATCAAATGTAGGAGCCACCTTTCAATGGGTGATGGACATAGCCTTTGGTGAACTTGTCAACAAGGTCATCCTGGTCTATCTAGACGACCTCACTATTTTCTCAAAAAATGCTAATGATCATTTTGATCATTTGGAGTCTGTCTTCAAGAAGTGTCAGGATTTTAGGATATCTTTGAATCCCAAGAAATGTATTTTTAATGTACCTCAGGGTAAACTGTTGGGGCACATAGTATCTAAGGAAGGAGTTTCTATAGATCCCGAGAGGATCACAACTATAATGGACTTACCCCTTGCAGCAAATAAAAAGGCAGTCCAATCCTTTTTAGGGAAAATCAATTTTGTCAATAAATTCATATCTGATTTTGCAGAATTGGTTATACCAATGACACTCTTGCTAAAAAAGGACCTGATCTTCAAGTGGACAATGGAAGGAAAGAAATATTTTGAGGGGATCAAGAAGGCTATCTCGATAGCCCCAGTGCTTAAGAACCCAAATTTTTCCAAGCCCTTCGTGCTGTATGTCTATGGAGGGGAATAAAGTATTGATGTTGTCCTGACTCAAAATAATGATAGGCTGGAGGGGGAGCACCCAATAGCCTTTTTCTCAAGAACTCTCAGAGATTATGAGACTAGGTACAATTTTGAGGAAAGACAAGCCTATGCCATGGTGAAAGCCCTCAACAAATTTAGGCATCTAATATTAGGGAACAAAATTCTGATACTTGTAGCTCATTCTAGTGTCAGGGAATACATCATGGAAGGGGAAATTACCGAGAAAAGAGCCAATTGGATCACCAAGATCCTTGAATATGATGTAGAGGTCAGACCCACCAAGATGGTCAGAGGTAGGGGACTATGCCAATATATAACTCAAGAGCTTGAAAAGCTGTTACTTGAGGGAGAAGATTCAGAAGAGGAGCCAAAAATGGTGCTAAAGTTACAAGAAATTGATCAAGAATCATGGGTCACAGACAGGATTCAATTTATGAAAAATGGGGTTTACCTAAGAGAACTCCCTCAAAACAAGAGGAGGTATTACAGGATACATGGAGTTCATTTTGTCTTAATTGAACAAGTCCTTTTCAGAAGAAATTCTGATGGGAAATTGTTAAGATGTGTAGAACAAGCTGAAGCCAAAAGGATACTACACAAAATGCATTATGGAACATCAAGAGGACATTTTTTTGTGAAGACCACAGCCATAAAGATAAGTGAGGCAGGATATTTTTGGCCTACTTTATTTGCAGATTGTTATCAACTGGTTAGAAAATGTCAATCCTGCTAGTATTATATGAGGATGCGGAGGAATGCAGCCATGTCCCTTAGTCCAATAGTTGTCTATGAACCTTTTGCTCAGTGGGGTCTTGACTTCATCAGGATGATAAATCTAGTGTCCAGCATGGGTCATAAATGGATACTAACTGCTATGGACTATTTCACCAGATGGACCGAGGCAGTCCCACTTAAGGAAGCAACAAAGAATGTGATCCTAAATTTTCTAGGAGGTATCACTACTCACTTTGGGGCTCCTCACACCATCATTTCAGATAATGCTAAAGCATTCTTGGGTTCTAAGGTATTAGACTTTGCCCTGAGACATGGAATATATCTGAAAACCTCATCTAACTATTACCCTCAAGGTAATGGTCTGGCAGAGTCAACCAACAAGAACCTAATAAGACTCATCAAAAGAGTGGGGGCGGATCATCATAAAGAGTGGCACAAAGTGCTTAATCTAGCACTATGGGCTGATAGGATCATGTCTAAGCAAGTGATCAAAATGTCTTTGTATGAATTGGTGTATGGAAAGTCTGTCATGATTCCCCTAAGTTTGGAAATCCCTGCTCTTCAGCTGATTAAGCAAATCGAGATCGAAGAAAATGGCCCCATGTAGGTCAGACTTGCAAAACTTTTGAAAGTTTAGGAAAAGAGGCACATGGCTCATGATTCATTGATCAAGCACGAGGGAAAGATTAAAAATTATTTTGACAAAAGGATTTCAAATCCTAATTTTGAAGAGGGCTCGATTGTTCTGAAATGGGATGCAAGGGCTGCCAAACTAGGTCAGCATACCAAATTTGAAGCATTATGGATTGGTCCATATAGGATTCATGTGTTCAAGCAAGAGAATTCTTTTGAGTTGGAGTCGATGGAAGGGGAACCTGAAGAGATTCCTATAAAAATAATCTATTTAAAACATTTCAATTGACTTAGGTCTCTCATGTATTATAGTTAAATAGTTTCCCCTTCTTGTTTTCTCATTGTTTTCCCTACTTTGCTTTTAATAGGTGATTTAAACATTTGTTGATGTCTCTTTGAAGCTGTAATTTTAATAATTTTGATCGAGCAAGAGGTGGAGTTTCTTTTTGAGTAGGCTCAAAAGTCTTGAGGGTTGCCAGTAATTGTAGAGTAATCTTTACTCTACATTGCTTTCAAATTTTCAGTCAAGCACTACAATTTTGGTTCTTCCAGCAAAGCCACAGAGTTTTGGAGCAGAGGACGAGTTCATTTTGCCTAAGTGATGCAATAGAAGTTGCCAAGTGTCATCCTCAGAGCACAGTCCCTTTTTGCCTCTCTTGCTCTTTTCATTTCAATTTTGGCCTAAGTACTAGATTCAAACAAAAGCGGCCACGTGTCAGCCTTTGGGAGACAAAGATGTACAGCTGGCAACTTCCAAAGACCTCATTTTAGCTTTCTAAAGAACCACAAATCATGCCACATACCCAGCAGTAGTTAAGGGGAACACACCACGTGTCAACATCTACTTATCATAAGAGGCATATGTGTTTTCTATTTTGACAAAAACTTCCAACAAGCTAAGCGATAGAGAGAGCAAAATGTGCCAGGTGGCCATTGTGGAGGCCCTGAATGACCTTTTGAAGAAGTGGCAAAATCCACCACGTTTCGACCGCCAAAAGCCCTTTGCTTCAATCCCTGGGTCCATGCTTTCCATTCAACGCATAAAGGCATCATTCATTTTACTAGGTATCGAAGTGCAGCGGAGGCTGCCAAGTGTCACCTTCTGGGTCCCTCTCTACTCCATCCCCAAAATAGCGAAAGGCACCACATACTCTAAGTAGGAGAAGTGGAAGATGCCATGTATCTTTCCAAGAGCAGCAGAGGTCACCACGTATCAAATTTTGAGAGACCACCTTCGAGCCTAATCGCCAAATGAAGATTGTGGTGGGTCCCGAATGATATTTTAAAGAAAGTAGAAGCATCCAGTTGTCATCCTTCGATGCCTTCTAGGTGATCAAGAGGATTTTCAAAAAATTGACAAAGGGTCCTCTCCCATTACAAATAAAATAGAGTGCCCATCTACCTATTATAGTGAAAATGGAGGGAAATTCAGTGAGAGTTAATTTGAGTAGATGGAGCAGTGCACCAGGTAGTTTTTTTTGGGGCTTACAAGCATTAAAGACACCATTCATTTGTCCCCTACCGGCGAAGGTAGAATAGACAGTTGAGCAGCCTAGTAGGTGATGAAATTTGAAATTTAGGCATGAAGAGAGGAACTAATCAGGAATCACCATGCCATAGTTAAGGGCAGTCATTCTTCTCTAGCATGGCTTTTCAAAGCATTGAATGCACCATTTTCCTGAGTTGAAAGGTTTATATGACTATGTGTGTTTCTGCATCTTTTGTATGACAAAGATTTAATAAAAAAATTGAACACTATGCCCTTGTTGATGTCATTTGTGTCATTTTCAAAGTAGTCTATGATGTATATTTTCTAGTGTTGTGATTGGAAATGTTATTTGCTTCTATCCCATTTTCTGGAGTCTGAAGTTCTACATAACTGTGCGTGACTTCTGTGCCTCTAATGTGATTGGAAGATTCTATTAAGAAGATTGAACACTATGCCTTTGTTGACAATTCTTGTATCTCAACAAAAGACTCCCCTATTGTGAGCCTCTATTTCTGTTATTCCAATCTTTTACATTGATCATGCACTTGTCTACTCTTAAATGTAATAAAATCACATAATAGTTTCACTGTACTTAGGTTAGGATTAGGATTAGGATTACTCTCAGGCACATCACCATAGTTAGGTTTCAATTCTAGCATTTTGCATTTCTATTTAGTCTCCTAGCCCTTTTCCCCAACACCCAATACAAAAGAAGAGACCATCTTCTTTAAAATATGTAGGTTGTTTTCAAGCCGCATTGTCCCACAGCTTGAAACTTCCCATTGTTGTTGATTAAGATCTAGTGCCATTTTAAGACATCAACACTTACCTCACATCATCTAGATCAGTGCAAGATCCTCATATTTTAGAGCATCACCTCCATCAATAAGATTGATCCGAGCAATAATTTAGATGACAATTCGGGTGATGGGTCCACCTCAATTGATGGTGAAACTTCCGGGAGCCATAACTTTTGCATCGTAGCTCCAATTGACTCACCGTTTGAACCGTTGGAAATATAATAATGAGGGGAACATCATGAGATGGCATTGAGAATTTCTCAATGAATATTGAACCCATAAAACCAAATGGAAATGTCCCAAATTTCAATTTTAGTAGTGCAATCTAAAATAGTAAGTTTCTAAAAATAGTAATTCCTTGAATTCTATATTGTTGTAAATCATGGAGGTCGAACCAATTCATCTCCTTTGAGATTGGTGACCTTCCACATCCTCCCCACACCTTCAAAATATGTATAAATGAAGATGTAACCCCAAAAATAAATCAAACATCTCTTCTCAGAGATCAACATATGTTTGGATCTGCAAATTTGATCAATAAAACATCTCTTCTCAGACATAGCGTTATTTGAATTGTTTCATTCTTGTTTCTTGAATTATATTTCAACCAAAGCTTTCAAGTTTTGGATCAGTGGTATCAGAGTGGTTTGTCTTTAGAGTGTATTATCCCAAGAATGAGGTCATATTATAGGAAGCTTAGGTGGAAAATAGAATCAACAGACTATTCACCTATTCACTCCAAATGACTTCAAATGGTAGAAAACACCAAGACATCCAATCCTTTCAAGGAAATGGTGAATGAAGCCCTCCAACAATAGAAATCATATATGCTACAACAATTTTCTCAAATTCTACAACAAATCTCTATGGGAAATTTTGGCTCCTCATCCGTACCCACACATCCTTTCAGTGCCCCAACACCCTTCAAGGTTCAGGTGAATTTTGATATCCCTATATTTGAAGGTAAAATCAATGCTGATGTAGTAGAAAATTGGTTGGATAAATTATCTTCTTACTTTTCTGTAAATAAATTCACTGATAAAGAGAAGATCACTTTTGCTCTTTTAAAAGCATCATTCCCTGTCAAAAATTGGTGGGAAGTGTACAGAAAAAGATTCAGTGCAGATGATATTGGCCTTGAGACAAAACCTACTTGGGATGACTTCATAGAAGTTGTGAAGGAGGAATACTACCCCATTAGATCATATGATGATCAATATATAGAGGCAACAACTTCGCCAAGGTAAGGAACAATCTGTTCAAGATTACACTGATATTTTCATTCTCTATCTGCATGATTGGGCATCCAAGAAAGTGAGAAACATAAGGTTCTCAAATATCATGGTGGAATACAATGGTACATATGGGGATAAATGGAACTCTTCAATTTGGAAACCCTTGGTGAGGTGTACAAGTTCGCAATGAAGATAAAGCAGAAGCATGGAAGAATCAATATGAAGAATCAACCTTCAAACTGGAGAAGTGACAAAGAAGGTCAAAAAAGAGGCCAAAATTGGAAGTAAAAGGAAGTAAAGGCTAGGAAATGGTGTGATTATCATAAATCTGGAATTCACTCCAAAGAAGAATGTCGAGCCATCAAGTCCCTGCTTTCTGAGTCACAATCCTCAACATCTACTACTCTACCTCATACAAACCCTGTAGTTGAAGAGGTTGAAGAAGAGATTATAGATATTGAGCTTGAAGCCATTGTTTCTTCATCATAGACCCATGAGGAGAGGCTAGATGACAAGGAAAGTTTGTTTCACTCTAAGTTATGGGTGAAAGGTAAGCCATTGCATTTCATTCTTGATAGTGGAAGTCAAAAGAATTTAATCTCTGCTAATGTTGTGAAAATCCTAAATTTCTCCATGAAGCCACACCCAAAGCTATATAGTATTAGATGGTTGATTCCAAGGAGAAACCTTAGTGTCACCCACTAATGTCTTCTCTCATATGCAATTAAACCCTTCCAAGATGAGGTCTTATGTGATGTGGTCAATCTAGATGTTTTTGATGTACTCTTTGGTCAGCCATTCATGAATGATTGACATGGCATATATGAATAGAAACTTGAAGGATTACTCTCACTCTTGGAACATGATGCTATAGGGTACTAGAGGTACCACCTTCTACATCTGTCTCTCTGATTAGTGCCGAGAAATTTGTTCTCATGGTGGTCAAGCCACAAGAATCCAAAAGGGTTGATGTTACAGCCCTGACTACACAAAAAACACAAAAAAAGAAGCAAGTAGATACCAATCTATAGAATTTCATGGCCTTCCATCCACAGACTAATGGTCAGACCAAAATGGTGAACAATCAGGCCATGCACAGTTCCATAAATCACAATCCCTTTCAAGTATGCATCAAGAATCAAATCAAAGTACAACTACCACACTTGATGACAAATCTTGATGCAATGGGGACCATTGCTTCTCAAGGAGGGAGGAATGATCTGAGCAACAATTCGGGTGATGGGTCTACCTCAATTGATGGTGAAACTTCTGGGAGCCATAACTTTTGCACCGTAACTCCAATTGACTCGCCGTTTGAACCGTTAGAAAGAGAATTAATGAGAGAAACATTGTGAGATGGAATTGAGATGTTCTCAATGAATTTTGAAACCATAAAACCCAATATAAGTGTCCCAAATTTCAATTTTAGTAGTGCAATCTAAAAATAGTAAGATTCTTAAAATAGTAATTCCTTGAATTTTATATTGTTTTAAATCATGGAAGTTGAACCAATTCATCTCCCTCGATATTGGTGACCTTCCACATCCTCCCCACACCTTAAAAGCATGTATAAATGAAGATGTAACCTGAAAAGGAAATCAAACATCTCTTCTCTGAGATAAGCATATGTTTGGATCTACAAATTTGATCAATAAAACATCTCTTCTCAGAGATAGCACTATTTGAATTTTTTTGTTCTTGTTTCTTGAATTATATTTCAACCAAATCTTTCATGTTTTGGATCAAAGATACAATGGAACCCACCGATGCCTAGCCCACCATGTAGTATATGCCTCTATACATCCAACATAATCTACATCAAGAATATCTATAGCTGCATCACATGTATCTAAATGTAATGGTTCTAACTTAACCTCAGTAGGCCTCACATGAGCTCTTACCTTTGTTTTTGTTCATGCATTCCTCACCCATACCCATGCTACTTGAGGCACATCCTATGGTACCCCAAACTATCTCATCATGTGCTCATATTGAAAGAACTCATACACTCCAACCTAATGGTCATCTATCCAATAATTAACCCTCATATACTGTAATTGTACTCCATCCTTAGCCTACCCAAGAAATACTCTATAGGGCCTCTATATGATATCATGAGACACTAATCTATCTAAAACTCATCTATAATGATCTATCTTAGGAGAACATATATCCAAAGTACTCGTTCACCACTCCCAAAATGGCTATGGAGGTGCCCACTCTAGCATAGGTAATCCAATTAGTCATATAACTACTGTGTGCTCATAAGACCAATAATGCAATATTGTAGCCACAATCACACCACTATTGAATGCCTACTGTGTAAACTTATAAATATCCCTATATAAGTGGGTAAGCATAGTCCTACCCCATGACAATACAGTGTCATATACCTCTACATTGTGCAAGATCCTTTGTATCCTATATGCAATCAACACTCCACTCCTATCTATAATAATAAACAACACTAAAAATATGGCCAAACACTTTCATAGGTACAAAACACTAGATTATACTATAATTAACAATAACACATCACTATCACTACCTCTCCTATGTATACCAAAAGGTATACCATAAAAATACAAGGATGCATGATCAATAGCATCAACACTCATGTCATCCTATAATGTCACCCACCATCCACTAGCTGGTAAATGTAAAATGTGATACACATCATATAGAGTCATAGTAATCTCCCCTATAGGAAGCAAAAAAGTACATGTATCTACATTTCACCTCTCACAAAGAAAATAATCACATACCTATCCCACTAAATTGCACCTAGGTAACACACATGATCTAACCTTGCCCTATCCATAATAGCTCTCTCATCAATAGACAATGGTAACAGTCATAATGTCTCCATAACCTGACCCTTGTGAAACTTTCTCATCCACACCTTACCCTAAAAATACCAAAAAATATCATATATATGAATCCATAATGCCAAATCACTAGCCAAGCAAAAATAAAAACATATAACCAAGTAACATCTCATAAAATCCTACCTCTAGGACAATAGCACTGGGTAGAGGATAACAATGTTGGACAGGAGCACTGAACCTAGACAATAGTGTTGAACCCTAGACAAGAGTGATAAATCATGTATAGGAATACTGGAACTAGTGAAAATTATCCTAGGCTACTTTAAATAGCTCAAAAACTACCAAAATAGGCTTCAAAATAGACAAAAATCAAGCATTAAGCTTGCTCACTAGGCTAACATCACCACCAGCCTCAACTTGGGCTGCCAATTATTTAAACTAGGTTGGAATAGGTGCTCATCTCCTCAGCATACCTCTCACTCCAGAGCTAAAAATCTCAATCTAGTCAATGCAAAAATGAATCAAGAATCAATCCAATTTTATTATATCAAATAACTTTTTAATTTAAAGCAAAATACCATTTTTTCCATAACTAGAACCCCATAATTCCATTTTGTAAAACATTTTCATTCATGAAATCATGACAATGGTACCTTTAAAATTGCACAACATTTACTCTATTACTACCTCATCTATCTACTATCGCACACCCATCTCTATACCTCTCTTATACCTAGACACACACCTTGGTACTCACCAATCAAAACTTGTTCCACTTTTCATAGCTCAGTCTAATTAATCAAAAAACCCTTCAATCTCTACAAAATGTACCAACCTTATCTCTATTCCTACGCCTATAGTCATCACTTTTGGCTCAAACTCCTCTATCATAGATTTTGTCCCTCTCCCTAAAACGGGACATCATTCTTACTATTCCTATTTATACACCTATCCAGCATGTCCATCCACTCTCATAGGTAGATACACTATGGTTCACACACATTCAGCAATTAGATTATCAGATTCAACTTAGATCAATCAAAATAAATAGTGATTTAGATCATATGGGTCACTCAGCTTCACCCAATAAATTTATAGGGATACAACTCTAGCTTACAAGCACACATACTATTTAGATACAATGGTTTAGACCATATGGATCCACGGTGATTTTTTCTTATAGACACATAGACTAGTCAAATACAGTGGTTTGGACCATATGGATCCACAATGATTTCTGATTACAAATACATAAACTATTCAAACATAGTGGTTCAAATTATATGGATTCACAGTGACTTAGATATAGATTCAAACTTAAATACCAAATTTGGGGGCATGTACATTACTACATGTCTCACACATATATCTTCATACAACATAACATAGTTACAAGACCATGTAGAAGATTATAGGCATAAGTAAAAATCATAGTGTTTTGATCTCTAGTTTTAAACATGTGGCATGACATGATATGTCATATCAAATATGGCTATACATATTTCCATATTATACAAATGCATCACTCACATACTAGATTTGTGGGCATGTCATAGATGGTCATGTTCATCATCTAGGATTATACAGATGAAATGGAAAGACATGCCATTCTCTTACAAATTGACCAAATTTATAGATTACACCTGATAGGTACCTATGTTGTCACTAGGTTTGATCATATAGTTGTATGTAGCAATGGTCCATTATATTACCTAGACCTAGACGACATGAGTTTATACGAAACATATGACATACATTGGTTTTGTGCCTCTGAGCATTTCTCAATTTCAATTCAAATATTCAAAGTAGGGGCATGACAAATTTTGCTCTTGAAAACATCCATATTTCTATACATAGATTCCATATTACATGAGTTTATGTGGGATAGAGGACATACATTAGTTTTGGGCCTCTGAGCATTCCTCATCTTCAGTTAGATTCAATATAGGGGGCAAGTATTTCCCTCCTCCATGTTACATGAATTCCACTTTCACATTCAGTATAAGGGACATCCATTTTAGGGATTATTTATTTTTCTAGGCACTATTAAACTTTACACCCACTTCCTTGGCTAGGAAGTGATTTGGACCCTTTGAAGTATATTTATTTCATGTAGATAGTTTTAGTTATGCATTCCTTTCTTCTTTATTTTACTCTAGTACTTCATTTCATTGCATCACTAAAATAAAAGGGGTGTAAATATATACACCCTAAATTAGTCAACCAATCACACATATCATGTCTTTTCATAGTCCTTTCACATGAGACTCTAACTGGAGAATATAATCCTTGTTCACATTATCCATGTCCTTTGTTTTACTTATATTGGTCTTGTTTCATTCTTGAGTCGCCTTTTTGTTTATTCCCAGACATCTCGAGCTTTTCAAAAGATCATTCCACCTCAGCTAGATCATGTTTCCCATGCTATTTTCATCCCATGTCCCAAGCATATAGGATAGGAGCACCAAAATTGGACTATAGTGTTCGACCCTAGGGTGTCCATTTCTATCACTCCTATCCAATTGCATTTTTGAGCCCCAACGGTCAAGTTTCCTCACTTGATGAGTCCCAAGCCCTTTTTAGCTTCATCTTTAATTTTTGTTTATCTTTCTAATATTGTCCAAATGTGAATAAAGTTCCCATATTCAAAAAAAGAGTCTCCTATATAAATGAGTTCAAAATATATTTTATATCTAGCACTTACTATTTTGGCACATTACATAATCAAAATTAGTCAATAGTATAGCTCAACATTCTGCATCACACATAGACTTGTGTGCTTGAATAAGGAAGGGCCTAGGAAAAAGTTTATTCTTACATCTACCATGCATGTTGATTATGAATTTTCCATAAGGGAGAACTATATTTGATTTGAGACCCTAGCTTGAGGGTTAATGTAGGTAGTGATTAAGACAACAGGGGTTCTAGATTATGTGATCATACTTCCCCTAACCCAATTTTTTTCCCCTTATGATTTTGATGTATTTGTTGATTCATGTGTGTAGATAGACCTAGGTTCTTAAGATTTAAATGGATCTAAAAAAATCTTGATTTTCATTCAGCATCTAATTTTTCATATACAAGCTCACACATGGATAACAGACAAAACCTAGAAAACTTAGGTCCCTAGAACAACAACAGTAGAAAATGACAATAGCACTAGACCCTAAGGTGTCCTATTTTGATGCTCCTATAATTTCATTAAATTAAATTTATATCCATGTTCCTAACATCTTCTTAGTCATTTTGAATAGTTTTCAACCCATGAATCATTCATTTCAGCGTATTTTTCTAGATAAGTTTATTTGTTTCTATATGTAATTAATTTGATTAAATTGATCAAAGCATGTATTTTTACTATATTTGATTGGATTTTACCCCTTACTCCTGACCCTTTATTATTTCAAAACTAGACCTTAGTTTCAAAGAAATAATAAAATAATGTGCACAAATGATATTGCAAATTTGACCCTCAGCAAGTAGTTGTGAATTATGAATTATTGAAGACTACTTTTCTCCAAGAGTTTGACATCCTTGAGTTTGAGAAATAAAGTATTGCTTCCTTAAAAATATATCAAGAAAGATCTCACTGAGAGTGTGCATACATATTATGCATGTTCTAAAATGATTATTTCAAAATTATCTTTTGAAGTTAACCTATCATAACATGCTTAGTGGTTTTTGGGAGGTTTATTTCTTCCTTTTCATTGAGCCTTCTCTCAAAACACATTCATTGAACCACTTGAGGCATTGGAATTCCACCCTCCATGATAAATACATGAGAAGTATAGAAATAAGTATCAACACCTTTAAGGAGGCATAAATTATTGTGATGGATTTCCAACTAGAAAATCTTATGGCCAATAATACTCATGATACACATAACGGCCTTTGGTGTGTTGACTGTGAAGTGGAAGGTTATAATGAAATAATTATCCTCAGATGAATGTTTAAACCACAATAAAATATTTTTATGAGATCTATCAAGAATATCATGATGTAATAAGTTATCCCTTGTTACAGTATGCTACATAGTCTAAGGTGTCATTATGATTCATACACCCATGACACAAATGACTACCAAGTCATTAATGAGATTCATGAAGCATACACAAGAGGAACTCACCAAAATTATATTGTTAATAACTAAGAGTCTGATTTAAGTTTATATTTCATAGGTGAGGACATGGAAATAGATGCAAAGGTGGTCATTTTCCACCTACAACCTATTACAAATGTGGATCTCTAGACCACTAGTAACATGACTACACAGTCAATCCCACCTGCACCATTTATAAAAATGAACATTACTTAGAATAATGTCCTAATTTGTATGTATCCATTAAAAAGGAACAAAATTAGATGGGTGTTGGTATGATTTGTGTTCTAATAAATCTAAATTCTCAGTGGATATCGTGCCCTACCACTCCACCAGCTAGACCTGAGGTAAATATTACTACACTAAGTGGCACTCATTCCCAAGTAGTTCTAAATCCACCTATGGAAAACGTTCAATATGAATAATCTCATGTATATGATTACCCATATTCTCAACAATATAAATAAGTGTTACATGACATAATGTCTCCAATATGTGAATTACAAGGTGAAATTGATTTATTAAAGGATAAGGATGCTACCATGTGCATTGAAATAAAAAGAGAGATGATCTCAACTGACTCAAAGTAGGATGCATTTTTAGAGATATGTAAGCTTATTCTTAGTGATAACATCATCCCTCTCCTTAATAACTGGTTACACTAGTAAATGACTAAGACTTTAGTAGATCATCATTTGAACCATGCATGATGATCAGAGGCTCATGTCCAAACCAACACTGAATGTGACAAAGAGGTCATTGTGAATGCATCCATTGATAGTGGGATGATAAAAGATATATTGGTATACACTATCACATAAGTTAATATTCTCATGATGAATGCATGGAGGAATATGGGAAGCCCCACTTTGAAGCCTTCCCCCATGTTTTATGTATGGCCAACAAGAGTCAATCAATACCTATAGGAATTCTTAAGGATGCCATTATCAACATCTTGGTTACACCATTTGTTGATAGTGAAAAAATTTATGCCAATGAATCATCCCTTTCACTTATAATGATGGTTAAGATGAAATCATACTAGTTCAATTGTAAGGGTCTAAGGAATGAGAATTCATTCTAAAAGATGTGTAGAAAAGATTTTTTTATTGGCATGATATTTTTCACTATCAACAAATTTGGTGACTCCACTGGGGAATTTTAAATCAATTTTTTAGGTTTATTTATTCTTGTCTTCAATAATTTAGACTACCATAACTAGTCACCAATTTTAGTTCATAGTATTATACTTGGTCATACAGATTTAGATTCTAGTTTAGTGATTGTTTCTAACTCAATTATGGAAAACATGGATGAGTTCACTCAACAATGGATTTACATCAAAAACATAATTATAAATCAAGTAGACTAAAGTCTAATATCTTTGTTTACACTTTCTTTGGAAGAAAATTAATCCATAGGGGAATATTTATTGTGCTTTTTTGAAATTAAATGAAATCCCTCTTTCTTTCAGACCAAGTAGTGAACTTTTCTTTCTCTATTGGAGGAATAATCCACCTAATAATCATGTTCAAATTATTTATAAAATTTGTATTGATGACTTTAGATCCACCTTGAGATTTTCTCACATTCAAAGACAAAATCAAGATTTTTATAAGCTTTGCTCATTTGATCATGATATGTTTCAATGAAAAAAAGTCTACTTTAATATTAGAATTTGAACATAAATTTCTTGAAGATTTTTATATCCTTTTTGTTTATGATCAGATCATGTCACAAGATACTAAAAATTATTATTGATAATTTGATTGTAATTCATATTCTTCATCAAAATCTTATGATATTGATTCTTCATCAGGATTAGAATTAGAGCATTTCAATTCATTTGATCTACATGATCAATCATCTAATAATGTCATTTCTCTTAATGCTGATTTATTTACTAATGACAATCTTTTATCAAATAGAACTATTCCTAATTTTTTTGGATATACCTAATGGAGAAGATGGTAAGGTTTTGAAAAGTTCTAAACTAGGAAATCCTAATTTAGATATAGAAATCCCTTTGAAATTAGACCTTGCTTATTTTCGTAATAGAAATAATACCTCTCTTTATGACTTTATTGTTGTCTATCACACTATTATATCTAATTCATATTCCAATAACTATCCTACTGGTCTTAATTCAAAAGGTTACACTCAAGATGAAAATTTTGATCTCTTTAGTACTATAACAACAAAAAAGAATGTTGAAGATCTCAATGTTTTGGATACTGGATTGAATAATCAATTAACAAAAGTTGAGTATGAAAAGTTAGATTTTACAAATTGTTTAAATCATCATGCGTAGTAACAGATGAGTATGACACGTTTCATTATTATTCTTTGTTTGAGTCAAAAAATTTGATAAATAATGTTGACTATAAATTTTTTGAATTTGATGAATCATTAGAGTTTGAAAAAATAATTTCTATTGAAAGTGTAAAATAAAACAATATTCAAAATTATTCAGAGACACTCGAAAAAACTAGTCAATTTATTGATCTTGATTCTCTCTCTCCTAACCTTAAAAATCTTCATCTCTTTTTTAATCAAAAAAATAATATTTCATATAATTACAAGATTGAGAAATAGATAAAACCTTATATAGTCATGATTTGATTCTGCTTATTCAAGGTTATATGATTTGTCTGTCATGTTGTCTTGTTATTTTTAAGGCTTATACTTTTACATATGATGAATTTATTCATGTTGAAAGAAATAACTTACATTATGATACTACTAAAATAAACCACATACCTTTTATTCGATTGCTCCTTTAATGAATTAAACCTTATTTCATTTGTTTTACCATCTTTTAGTATTGGTTTATCCTTTGTCTTGATTCAAAGTGGAATATTATTTATTTTGGTTAGTTTTTTTGTTTCTCTTTAGTTTGTATATATTGATGTTGTTTTGGTTAGTTTTTTTTGTTTCTAATTTATTTCTATTTTGTTGTTTTTTCTTTTGTTGTTTTCTTTGGAATGGATTAGTATTGGTCACACCAACAAAATATTCATTATATTGAGGGTAAAGTATATGGAGATTGTTATAACATTATAAGTATACAATAATGGTAAGATATTTCATGTGATATAATTTAGATTATTTCTTTATAAATTAGCATGATCTAGTTATTATTATGTTTAAAGCATTACTTATTTTTAGAATTTTTATGTAAGGCTTTTGTAATTGATTGTATATCCAACCCAAACTTCCTTACCTAATATATCATATTCATCTTGCCATGTGAACTAAACACTTCATCCCTTAAAAACTTTCTTATTAAAGGGGTTCAACTACCTGACAAATGATTTAACCTAGATTGTACTCTTAGTTTGTTTGTATTTTAATAAACAATTTCTTATTTTCTACCCTATCTCATTAATAATTAATATTAGCTAGCAAGGTTGCTAGTGTTACACATATTTTTGACACCCCTCTCTTTCTCTATGTATAATTATATATATTCTACCATATTAATGAATTAATGTTATGGAAATTAAAATGGCTAGCATGGGGGTCTTAGTTCATTAATTTATTTTAATATTCAATATTGTGTTGAATGTTATTTATGATTGCTGCATTTTAATGAAAATTCTACTCTAACATTATAAAGTGGTTTTGAAAGCATGAGTTGACATAATGAGAAAATATAGTATATATGTATAATGAAAGTATTGTTTGGAATAATTGATTTGATTCCATGATTATGTTTCTTATCATCATATGTTTGTCAACATAAGAGGTAATGCACAATTGTCTTAATTTTCAAAGGCATGGAGGTTTGATGCATAAATTGATTGATAAACGATTATGTTGATAATAAGGTATAAGTTGAATAATCTATGATAAACATTATTTATATTGAATAATGTTATAGGTCACAAAGGTATTGTGATCATTAAACCAAATATAATATTATATAAATTTGGATCTAGGTTGATATTTTTTAAACCTATATATTTCTTAACCTAAGATCTAAAGGGTATAATTTTTAAGCATACTTACAGAACACTATTGACAATGGAAATAAAGGCTAAAATGTGGTAGGAATGTAACCTAATGATGATCTAGGTAATTAATTAACTTTGGGTTCAAAATATTAGTTGAAAGCATGTCAATAGCTTGAAGTTTTTTTTTAATTTTAGTTATGACTTGGGTTAATGGGTTTGACAAATATCTTTTGATTTGGTTGACACAATTTGGATTTTATCGCATTTAATGATATGTATATGCATCAAAGAATGGATTTTAGGAAAGTACTTAGTAATGGTTCTATTTATGGGTAAATTTGGCAATTGGTTTTTTAAGTTGGCTATGCAACTAAAATGGTACTATAAGACATTAAAACCAACTAGATTGGAACATGTTTACTGAGTAATTATTAAGGTTTGAAATAATATAAAAGGTGAAATTCCTTTAGTAGTTCATTATTCAAAAGCTTTGGGCAGAAGAGACATGCTATGAATGTGAGGAACTTTGGAAAGAATAGATAAAAAGTAGGATTCGCAGATGAGGTAAGGTGTTGTATGTTTGTTATTTTGATGAACAAATTGGTTTAAGATTCATTGATATATCTACCAATATGAAATGTTTGAGTAAATTATAGTTGCATGTAAGAATATAGTTGATAATCATGATATTTTATAGTTTGATAGATTTAGTTGACTTAAATATGTTTTGTGTTGCTCATTATTTGTTTATCTTGTGAACTTTGAGTTTGAACTTGATTTCCATGTCATCATTGAGGTTTGAGATTGACTAAGTTGTTCTTGGAGATATATTCTGATACTTAGTTTCTATTTAGACTAACTAGAAATAATAAATATGATAGTAGATCTACATTTATAGTTTCTATATCTAGTTTCACTCATAGGGTTTATTATTTTAATTAAAATAGTTTGGAAGGTGATTGTTACTAGTTCATGCATCTAGAATAATTTAATTATTTTGAGTATAATGCATTTTGGGTATTTTGTTTTAAAATTTGTGTATATTTGCTCCACCCAAAATGAGTTTACTTGTCTATGTGTCATATTTTGAGTTTGGAAGAGGTTTGATGGTTCAAAAGGAATATAGTAAGATGGACCATGTCACATTGACAAACATTTTTCAAGGTTTTTAGTTTTGAATATCAAATATCTATGAGAAATTATTTTTGGTTGATTCTTAGTTATGTCCTATGTTGGGATGATAATGGATATTTTTGTAAAGATTTTGATGCAGAATAACTCTTGTTTGGTCAAAATAGTTACATATTATTGGTTTGACATAATTCATCAGTTTGGATTTTATCATTATAGGAATGATATTTGGTAAAATGGTATAATGTTTGATATTCAATGTCAATTTTGATCTTCAAATAAAATATTATTATTCAGTTTGGAAACAAAGTGTTGTTTGTTCATTTAGAGGTTGTGAAAGTATAGTTTACAGAGTTAAGATGATGTAATGCTCAAGAATTTGATAATCAATTGTATGGTATTTTGTGTTAAATTCTTAGTTTGTTGATATACTAAACAACATATAGTATGATGACTTTTATTTTCAGGGTTAATATATATACTTTGATGATGAACAAATGATGGGTTCATATTTGATTTTGAAAATTGGTTGAAATTCATTTTGCTATAAAAAAAATTGTATTTGTGCACCTACAAACATATTTAGTAGGTTAAATTTGATGGCCAAATGATCGTCAAAATAGTCAAAAATTTCACAGTATGATGACCATTTGAACATCAAATTTAACCTGACCATTAAAGTGGATAAAATAAATTTTGAAGCAGAATGTAGGATGTTTCAAAATCATAATACTTTAATCTTTTAGATCCTTCAGTTTGACACATTGATGTCATAACGAGTACAATAAGTCTTGTGGTTATTATTTGAAGAAGAGTTTGTTTTAAATATATATATGATGTTTATTGGGAATAAGGTAAAATGGATTTCATAAGGTTGTAGAACATCTTTTGGATATGTATTACTAAACTTAATGGTTAATGCATATGATATAGTGTTAGATTTATTTAATTTCATTTAAATTACTTATATGTCATATTAATGTTTAGCATGATTTGTTTATTTAAGTGGTAGTAATGTCTAAGGGGTTCAACTCATTTACAATTTGTCCTTAATTGGTCTATTAATATTTTATTTTGATATTTTAAGACTTATTTAAGTTTTAAATAAATTTAAGATATAACATAACTTAATTAACTTTATTTAAAAGTCAATTAGACTTAATTAATAACTAACTAAACTTAGTTATAACTTATTAATCAACTGTCTCTTAAGTAGATTATTATAAATAAAAATCAAAGTGACAGATCAAAAGGAGGAATATTACACAGGTATTCTTGAAGACTCTAAAATTGATTCAAATTTCATTCATCATATATTTTTTATTCAAAATCTCTAAGATAGTAAAAATTTTGCAGATAAACCAATGACACATTCTCTAATGATTAAGTAACATGCTTAATTAACACATGTATATCCATATTTCATGTTTAGTTTATAGATCAATTATCTGAATGCTTTTAGATTTAATACATTATGATGATTGTAGGTTTATTCTCATATGAGTAGAATTTAATTACTTTTATTAAATAATAATGAATACATCACTGTGTGTGACATGTTAATGATCCATTCAAATTGTACTAGTTGTTATATCAAAGATTTTTGTACTGAAATATCATTTCTCAAAAAAATATTTTTTATCTCTACTAAGATGACTCTTGTTTCAAGACTCACAATTTTTATTTCATATTTATGTTCATTTTTTTTCTTAGATTTAATCTTTTTAGTTGTTTTATATTTAATTTCTTAGTCAGATTGTTTAATTTAATTTATTTCTTTTTTATATTTACTTACATAGTAGTGTATTAGTCTGTTATTGTTTTTATTTATTGTAGCTTAAGTCTTTAACATTATTAATTTCCTAATCTACTAACAATAGACTTAAATGATTTATAATGTTAACTAGTTTTAACATTCAGATTAACATTAGGTTTACTTCTTTTATGTGTTAGTATTTATCTACTTTTCTTAGTTGTCATTTTATTTCATCTTTGTAGTGTGGGAATGCATATTGGATACATCTTTTTAACAATATGAGTATTATGTCATTGAAGGGATTGTCCAATTGATAGTCTCTTCTCTGTTAGATAGGTCAAATAATAGTTATAAATTAGACTGAGATTAATTAAAAGAACATTGAATCAATGATTAACATATTTTATCAATTTTTTATTGACATGATTGATATAACATTATGTTTGATCAAAATTTTAAATGTTTTTAATCTTGATTTAGATTTAATATTAAACATATTAATTACAATAACTTAAAAAAACCCTTACTACACATCTTTGGAATCAATTCTCATTCCTTAAACCCTTATAATTAAAATGGTACAATTCCATCTTAACCTTCATGACAGGAAAAAGGGTTGATTTATTGGCATGACAATTTTTATTGTCAACATCATTCAATGGTGATTTTGAACTCATTAAACTGGAAAAAGTTGATGATTTCCTAGCCCTCTTTTGGTTGACTGTGGTGCTATGCAAATAATGTCAACTTACATTTCAAAAAACACTACATAAACATTGAGAATGATACCCAATGCATGGTAATTCCCCTCGATACTAAACAACAAACCCCCATTGTATATATTATTTATGTTGATGATGACATCAACATGATTTATAATACCACTTCCCAAGGAAATAAAAATGTGGCCCATCTTGTATTTGGAAGACATATAGTCTATTTTTGACACTACCAATGTTGCTTGGGAACATGGACTCATGATGTATATTATCTAATAGGATGAATTTGTGTTATAGTTGGTTGAGAAATAAATGTTCCATGTAATTTAATTAACACCATATGTTTGTTTATCTCATTAGTGGGAACCTGATGAATGCACTACCTATTGACCAAATTTGGTTTATATACCAAAAATGTGCCTAGTCTAAGAGTCTAGTGGGAAGAGTAGGAACCTAATTAAAGAGTCATCTAATGTCACAAAGAGAAAAAAGCCTCAAGTAAAGATCATATAGCTTTAAAAATCATTTTAAAACACTTTAAGCAAGCTTAAAGTGTGATCTGATTGATCTTCAAGGGATAGGTCTATAACTATAAGTGTTTTATTATTTTAGGAAATTAGGTGTTTAATTCTTAAATAATAAATGGGTCTGAGCAATGTAAATTAGTGAATAATATGCTTTAATCAACTTACTAATTTTTATAAATATATAGTATTTTTTCCTTTTCTAAATATACCAAGAAGTGAGAGAAAATAGAACTTAGCTTATTCTTGTTGATCTAGACTGAGACATGGCCTGATACTGGAGGAGTAGGATTGGAAAATAGGTTGGAATAGGTTTTGAAACTTTGTTTCTAGGTTGGATAGGAGAATTGAAGGTGGAAACCCTAATATCCAAAACTATAGTCATTTTTTAACACTATTTTCCTAAGGTTGAAAGATTTTTGGGTTTTATTTAGTAGGCCTATGTTACCCTGTCTATGAATTTTTGAGGCCTAGAAGCCTATGGATCTCACAATGTGTCTAATTTAGTCTTCAAAACCATTAAGAGCTCTTTGTGATTAAACTTGAATGGAAATTTGGGAAAGAGAAGGGGTTGGTGTGTAAAGGATATGCTAGACACACTTCACACCCCATGTGAAGGCATGTTACCTACATACCCATACTCCAAAGAGGTATCAAGATAATGTAGTTCTCCTATTGAAGTGCTTGGTACAATTGTGTGTGATGTATGTAACTAGATGCAAAACTATATTTAATTTTGATGACTAAGGACTACTCTGAGTGCTTGAATAAGATTGAAATCCTCTTGGAAGGTTGTATGTAGAGAATAGGGAAGAGTGTTTAAGTGTACTTCCTTGTATTCTTATTTCTTTCTCGTAAATGAGTGCCAACCGTTCTAAATGGACTTTGAATGGGACTTTATAGGGTAATTAATGATCATAGGTTAAGTGAGATTGTATTATGCTAATATGTAAAAAGATAAGGATTCAAAAAGATATGACTGTTAGAGGTAAAAATGCACTTGTACAGTAGTGTTATAAATAAGACACCCTAGGTTCTACCACTCATTTCCAATTTGGGCAATTTTTTCCTAAGGGGATAATACTTGGAAGGATAGATATGGGCTTGAAAGGCTACCTAGGTCTAAAAAATCTAAGTCTTGAAGGCTAAGGATGACTAGGAATTAGTGAAATAAGTAGCTAGAAGGGTTGTGTGAGAAAGAATGAGGACTTATGGGTTGGGTGTCATTAGCAATGCCTAAGTCATCCAATTTTTCATTTTATATGAACAATTTTTCCTCTACTTTATTATAGTGATTCAATAAAGTTAAATATCAAGATAAAGGAACAAAAAAGCATACCTAAACTTACTTGTAAGGGAAAAGTTCATGAATCTATGTGACATTGGATGTGCATCATAGAGAGAATACACTATGAAGTGTGAATCTACAAATGAAAATATAAAGTAGATCAGTTCTTACTAGATACACTATATCTAAAATAATAATGTTCAAAATTTGAGTAAGAGGAAGATAAAGGAATGAATACACCTCATCAAGTCTGTGAGCCAATACAAAACCTATTATGATGTTGGATTATGCTAAGTATGTGTTGAATCAAGAGTAATATCACAAATGAAGTTGTGTTCTCAACTCATTAGAAGGTGGCTCAAGAATGCAAAGGATGGACATTTGGCTCCATCATTTCCAAATAAGTGAAGTTAACAAATCATGCATTTGCTAATTTATGTCTAGACTATGTGTCTAATCCTTCTGAATAGGTGGCTTAAGAATATAAAGGCTAGCCCTTTGTCTCCATCATTTCCCCATGAAGTGAAGCTATGAAGTGATACTAGTATAGAATAGATGTTGTATAAAATGGATCATGGATCCCATGGATGTGCTAGAAATATAAAAAATTGGCATGGATAGCTTGAATATATATACTGGAAAGTAGGCCACTCTTGGTTATTTCAAAAGATGGAGGTTAGGCTTGTATGAATGCCACTCCAAAATTGATGTACTAGGATTATATGAAATCCAACTTAGGAATTTGGTTAATTGGAAAGTTAAACATGTATGAAATTTCAAATAGAAAATGATGCCAACCACTTGTAGATGGAGTAAGGCATACAACTACTAAGAATGCCTGGAATAAACTGAACTCAAAAACAAAAGATCAATGTGTTACACACATTACCCCAAATCACTAATGTATGGAACATGGATTATGGTCTGGAAGTTATTCCAACTACCTAATCTAAACTAAAAGTGAGAACCATCATGATGTTTATGATAACCACTACATATACGAAAACAATATTGAAACTACTGAATCTGACTGATCTAAAAGTGCAAATACTGTTCTTGAACTAAATTTTTTACCTAGTTTTGGAAAAGATGAGTGTTTTCCTACCTAGATAGGAACACCAAAATGTGGACACCCCTATGTTTGGCACTACTATCCATTTCTAATGATGTTGTCTGGTGTGAAAATTGGTTATTGATTTAGAACTATCACTATTTTCCTATTTCATTTTGACCAGTTTGACCTCTACATTTTTTACTGAGTAGTCTAAATGTTGTTGTTTCAACTATTAGGATCTTTGGTCTCTATGAAAAAATACTTGTTTAATGCCCCCTCTTTTGAGGGTAGGAATGATGACCTATAATGACTACCCTCAAAAGAAAAGAGTTTTGCAAGTGTGTTAAGTTGTATAGATATATGATATAACATTTAATATTGATAATATATTTCAAGATATAGCAATGTTTGTATTAATAGATTGTTAGATTAATAGGGGTATGCCTATATAGATATAATAATGTGAAATCATGTGTAAAGTAAAAATCTAGAAATGTTACATATTAGTTATTAGTTATTAGTTGGAGGGATGGAGCATGATGTCCATCATGGCATCTAAGAAATAAATGGAAATACATGATATGGATCATGGCATTACACACATTGAAAATAAAATAAGAAATCAATCAAGAAGTACACAAGATGGCTAAGGGTCCATGCAAACAAGGGACATGTCACTCAAACTATAAAATAATCATAGAAGGCATGTTTAAATGCCACATATATGTACAAATGAAATAAACAAAGTTGTCACAATGGTCATAGGCACATATAAGAGTAAAATCAAAGGATATTGGAAAATTTACTAAGGCACACACATGAATATAAAGAAGGACATTGGCAAATTTCCTAAGGCATAAGTAGGAGACAAGATGGAATTGGAAATGCAATCACACAAGCTACGCTAAGAAAGAAAAAAAACATGTAGTAGATAGAAAGATACAAGCACATCTAACTAATAAAAAAAGAGTCAAAGTATGCAAGACATGTTTAATAGAAGACTAAGTATATGCTAAGAGATACACAAGTGTTGGATACTAGTGAAATGTTGATATAGTAATCTATATAATCTAGTAAGTAATGTACATTAGTATGATAACTCAGAGTGTGTAGTGTAGGAATGATATAACCTGGATGGTGTCATCATGTAGAAGATGCCCCTAATGGGTATATATATTGATGTGTGTCTCAAATGTAGAAGTAGGAATACCCCCTCAATGGTTAGAGTAAAGCAATCAAGTAGCTAGATTTCACTGCACACACTCAAAGAAGATCAAGTGAAGCATGGTAATGTAGATAAATCAACATATAATAGCATGAAACAACAAATTTAAGTTCTATCATAATATTAGCAATGTAAAACATGGATGATGCAAAAAATCAATATGTTTTTTGATGTTTTGTTATATTTGAATGTTTTTTTATTTTTTATTTTTTGTATTGTTTTTATGTTTTTATTATATTTGAACTATGTATAATCAAGAAAGAGAGTCTATGTACAAGTAATACTATGAAGAAATGATAATAACCAATGAGTCTCATGGGAGACTCCCTATCATGTTGTCCAATATCAAGAAGAAGGATTGTGCATGATCATGAAGCATGATGGAAATGCTGAGACTATGGATTTGAAAGTTGTATATATTATAAATGATCTAAAATTTATAAATTAAAAATGGATTTTGGGGTCCCTCTATAACTTTGAGAAGTGGACGTGATTTTAAGGCTCTTAGGGACCCATCTAGAAGTAGGAGAAGCTCTCTAAACAAGTGTTGTATGTGTAGACACATAAGATCTTAATGAAACTACTCTAAGTGTGAATATGGTAGCTAAAAGCTATTTAGAATATTGATTTTATGTAGGTGTATGAATTATCTATGTTGATGATCAAGGTCTTGACTGTGGTTGAATCTGGACTAGAGGAAGACCTGTAATAAATGGAGGTACTAAAACTAGATCAAAATGGGTGCTAACCTAAGTGACAAAGCTATAACCATGGGTGTAATCAACCTGTCTATCTTCATAAACTTGGGTAATAACATGTACTGCATAATATACTATAGGCATAGAGCTTGTAGTAGGTACAAGATAAAATCTAGATGAACCAAGTTTGAAGAGAGGAGGGACAGATATAACCACTAGTGTTTGCTTATGTCTAGTAGTGATAGGGAGATAATTAAAAGTATCCAAAGAGTTAGATACATCCAAGTAGAAACCATGTATAATAATATGTTTATAAAGAACATTCCACATGATAGATAGCAAACAAGGGATAAAGAGCATGGAATTATGCATTAATGCATACAAAACTTTGACTTGAATCATGACATTTCAAATACATTTGGAAAGATGAATTTGAACAATTTTACATATGAGGAATAAAGATCAAAGGATAAAGAAAATGAATTTTTACATAAAGGCATATAAAATTTAGATATGCAACATGACATTTTGAATGCATTTAGCAAGATAAATTTGAACAATTTTCCATATGAGGAATAGAGAGCAAAGGATAGAGGACATGAAGTTTAGCATAAAATAATATAAACTTTTGATATGAAACATGACATTTTGAATGTATTTAGCAAGATAAATTTGAACAATTGTCCATATGAGCAAAAGAGAATACACAAAAAGAATTTTGGAATCTTGCGCATGTTTGGCAATGAATTTTGTAATATCATCTTATATAATTAAACATAAATATGAAATGCAAATGATGAAAGTTTGTATTAACATATGATATACATTATCATTCATGTACATGATAGGACCCATTATGGTTTCCTTATTATTTGCAATAAATGTAAGAAAAGTTTGTAAATAAAGGAGCATCATTTTTACAACTTGTCTATGGATGTAAGTTGATACCTCAAGAAGTAAAGTAGGATCTAGTATATGAAACTAGAGATTCTTTAGTAATATTTATTAAAAATACTATACATTTTTGAATTTGAAATTGATTTTCTAAGTTTGATATGCAACTAAAAATTTAGAAAATGATTGGAAAAGTACTAAAAATAACTAGGAGCTAGTTAATGCAACTAGGAATTTTTGAATGAATTTTTGAAATTAGTATGATAATTTTAAAATTTTGATACGAATGTATAGAAAATTTGCAGAATTTTGCTTTAAAAATTTAGGAAAAAATAAGAAAATATATTAGCAATATATTTTCCTAGTGTTTGGAATGTTTTTTTTATGCAAAAAGGACCTAATATGTGCAAACTAGGGTTTTTACAAAATATATTATATTTTGCAATTAATTTTTAGATTTATAATTTTTAAATACAATAAAAATTAGTAATCTATGGCAAAAAATTAGTACTAACTTACCCTAGGGTTTCTAGGGTTTTTGTGCAAAATTCCAAGTAAGTCAAGTTCACCAAATGTGTTATTATTTTAAGAAATTAGGTGTTTAATTCCTAAATAATAAATGGGTCTAAGCAATGTAAGTAAGTGAATAATATGTTTTAATTAACCTACTAATTTGTGTAAATAGAAAATATTTTTTCCTTTTCTAAATATATCAAGAAGTGAGAGAAAATAGAACTTAGTTTAATTCTAGTTGATATAGACTAAGATAGGGTCTAATAGTGGAGGAACATGACAAGAAAATAGGCTAAAATAGGTTCTTAAACTTCATTTCTAAGTTGGATAGGAGAATTAAAAGTGGAAACCCTATTGTATATCACTATAGTCCTATTCTAGTGATGTTGTCTTGAGTTTAAAAGCTTTATCAATTTTGTTTGGTAGGCTTGTGTTACCCTATCTATGAATTTTTGAGGCCTAGAAGCTTATGGAGCTCATTGTGTGTCTGATTTAGTATTCAAAACCGTTAGGAGCTCTTTGTGTTTGAACTTGAATGAAATTTTTTGAAAGAGAGAGAAGGGGTTACTATGTAAAGGATATGTTGGATGCACTTCACACCCTGTGTATGGGTACGCTACCTACATACCATTACTATAAAGAGGGATCAAGATAATGTAGTTCTCCCATTAAATTTCTTGGTATAATTGTGTGTGATGTATGAAACTAGATGGAAAAATAGATGTACTTTGGATGACTAAGAATTGGTATGAGTGCTTAAATAGGATTGAAATTCTCTTGGAAGGTTGTATGTAGAGAATAGGGAAGAGTACTTGAGTGTACTTGCTTGTATTCTTGCTTATTTCTTGTAAATGAGTGCCAACCCTTCTAAATAGACTTTAAATGGCATTTTATATGGTAATTAATGATCATGGGTTATGTGAACTTATATTAGTCTGAAAAGGAAAAAGATAAGGATTTGAGAAAATATGATCATTAGAGGTAAAAATGCACTTGGATAATAGTGCCAAAAATATGACACCCTAGGTTCTAGTGCTCTTGTCTAATTTGAGCACTATTGTCCTAAGGGGGTGAGACATCAGGGGATAGACCTGAGCCTGAAAGGGCTACCTAAGTTTGAAAGAGCTAAGTCTAAAAGGTTATGGATGATTGGGAATTAGTGAATGAAGTATCCTAGAAGGGTTGTGTGAGTAAGAAGGATAACCAATGGGTTGGGTGTTATTAGCCATACCTAAGTCATCTAATTTTGCATTTTATATGACCAAAATAGGTGAAGCATATAAGTAGTTTTCATGATGTCTAGGAATATGAACCAGGTTAGACAAGCCTTAAGATAACATTAGAGCATTGAAATATTGAACAAAATATGGACTGTGCAAATTTGAGGTATTAGACCATCACCAAAATGTCATATAGGAAACAAATGTAATGGATCATTTTCATATTCTCTATCTCCACTTAGAAGGCCTTACGAGAAATATAATTATAGTTACATAAAGTCCCTTGTGCCAATAATATAGCTTACAAGTTTCAAGTCCACATGAGCTTCCTAGCTTAAGTTATGGATTCTAAAGTTGGTCATGTACAACAAGATGAACATGTCAGTTTCAAATTCAGGCCTCAGTGAATAGCCAGTAATATTCAAATAATCAATGACAGTCATGTAAACATCATGAAAAAACATGCAAAATAGCTTGTTTGAGCATTTATTATCTTCACTTATAAAGATATTGGAGCCATCTGATCAAGTGGACACAATGTTTTTGGTCTTAGGAACATTTCCAAAAAAATTGGTCCCTCCATGATTCCTGCACTTCAAGATATAAATCTTCAAAGTTGGTTAAATAATATGATACATTCGCACAAATGTCAACTTTAAGACACTACAAAAATCCATTAGAGCTTCAATTTGATCATTTGTGGGACATCAAATATGTCTGCAAGGACATCAAATGATCTTCACATAAACATCAATTTTAAGCACCATAAAGTAACCATTGGGTTTTTTAATACGTCCAAGATCAATGGCTCATATTAAATGATACACCTTGATCGAACAGAGTGAGATGAGTCAAAAAGGTCAGAAGATCTTAATGATGAATACAAAGAGGACAAGTGTCAAAAGTTAGTGGGTCTTGTTAGAAGATCGAGGACTCAAACGCATTTTTATATCTAGAGTTAATAGTGTGAGTAAAGTCAATAATTCAATGTATTTATAAGACCAATAAGCATAAAGATAGGTGGGCACAATGTAAATAGTTTGAGTTAGCAATCGAAAACCAATAAATAAAATTGAGCTCTGGACATTTTTTATGAAAGTCAAATAAGTCATTTTGGGCCCAAGAAAATAAAATGTCAAGGATTTAAGCTTGAAGGCAACCCAGGGTTAAACCAAGGTCACATTTCAAAGACCAAGCATTACTAGTAGAGCTCCATATAGGTAAAATAGGTATTTTGGGCCTAATATAGAGGTTGAAGATAGACTAGTGATTATAAATAAAAGTCAAGTAGTTTACAGGTTTACAGGTTTCCATGGATACTATGACTATGTGAAAATAAATAATTAGATTCATTTTCACCTATAAATGGACCTGTGAACAATATTAGAGTAAATATAGGCCATGAAAATGTGTCTTGCCTATCATCAGGGTCATGTTTTCAATGAACAAGTATAGTTGGGCACCCAAAGTAGAAGTGGCATAATTCTACCAATTCTATGGCATGGTCCTCATCAGTAGATTAGATAGATAATCACATGGGGTTCCAAGAAGAGACCTGGTAATTGGATAAGGGAAATGGGCATTTAATTATTTTATAGGATTTGTTCCTCATTGATAAGGTCATAAGTTAGTGTCCTCAAGAGTGTTAATCCATCAAGAGTAGTGGGACCTCATTTAATTTTTCTATTTACTCAATTCTCTCTCTCCTCTTTTCTATAAATACAAGATTTTAAGCCTTAAATTAGATCCCTCTTTTTGGTATGAATAGACTCTATTGAATTTTTTACTATAACACCATTTTGATGCAATAAAGACTAAATTCCATCATT
The DNA here is from genome assembly GCA_037957365.1 of Torreya grandis. Classification (NCBI taxonomy): domain Eukaryota; kingdom Viridiplantae; phylum Streptophyta; class Pinopsida; order Cupressales; family Taxaceae; genus Torreya; species Torreya grandis. The sequence continues at coordinate 686,027 of JARHVA010006661.1, forward strand.
TTTTAAGCTAGATTAAAGTGTGTTCCATGAACTCATGTATTATGGTTAAGTGAATGTATGTTCCTTGTCTATATATGAGTTTTTATCACCTTTAGAAATTGCTTAATATTTCTTATAGGTCATTATAAGTGTAATTTATAGTTTTTTGTCTAGTTTGAAAGTGGGTATTTACCCTCTCATGCTAATTTAATAATTGATTAATACCTTATTCTAAAATATTTATGTGATATTGATATTATTTGGTCTTGAATGTGTCTCATAGTGTATCTTGTGTGAGTTTGAGTGATCAAATCAATGGTGTATCACCCCTTTTTACATAATTTCATAATTTATTGTCAAAATATCTCCCCTTTTCAAAGCAAGTGCTAGTTTAGGTTTAGTTTAAATGATAGATCTAGAAGGAAGCTAATCTTCTCTAAAGTTTTTATTCATTATTAGGATGACCACAACCTAGGATCAATCCCATGTTGGACTAGATATGAGTAAGGAGATCTAAACAATTCCTTTCTCAGTTAGGGTGCAAATCTAAAACACCAATAGTTTTGGCATGCCTAGTGAGACCTAACTTCTTTGTCATAATTGAATTATGAAGATTAAGAAGAATAAATTGTAGAAGGAGGAGACATATACCATCATCAAAATTTAAATATCCTTCAAGTTGCAGAGTCATAACATCTTTTATATGATGTTTACATGCCAAAGATTACAACAAGATCATCAAGTAAGGGTAATCCTTTTAAACATATTGAATTTCCTTCTACTTATTATAAAAGATCAAGATTTAGTAAGATAACCCCTTATCCTCAAAAGAAGCATTGATTTTCTAGTCAATCTATTATTTTAGTATAATCTATTATTGTGATAAGATAATTAACTTTTGCCTAAATGGTTATCAAAAATCAAGTTTGTGTTCCCTTAAATAGGGGCAATCCACTAAATTTATCCCAATATGATGATAGTCCTATGTTTTCCCTAAAAAGTATCCCTTTCTTCTCAAGAGAATGGGATAAAACTACTGCTATTGAGCACATCCAATATGTTTCTAATCTATGTCCTGTTCATAATGTTACTCAAGATAAAGTGGATATCATACTACTTGTTGCCTCCTTCAAAATAAAAACATTACAATGGTATAGTAAATTAAATTTAACTTCCATTTCTATTTGGGATGAGTTAGGTGTAGCCTTAGGCAATTTGAAGACAATTCTAATCATCTATCTTTAGTTGAACAATTGACTACCATAAAACAGTATCCCCATGAGTTCATGTTTGATTTTAACCTCAAATTCCAAAAGACATGGACTAGGATCCCTGAATTGGTTAGACCATCTCCAAAGTATGCATTTTTGTACTATCTTAAGGCCCTTAATTTTGATATAAGTGTCATGATATAGTATAAAGGTGGTAATACCTTACCAAATGCATATAAAATTTCAATAAGAGCATAAAATAACATAAGACAAGCTGGTAAACTTTATCTAAGACCTCTAATTCCCATATTCTTAAAATTGCAACCTATTCCTCCTCCTCAAGTTCCCTAGGTTCCATTTGTAGCTCCCATTCCATCTCTAAAAGTCCAAGTCATAGCTCCTCCTAATAAATCTAATGAAATTGGTGATCTAAAAAGCATATTACAAGCTTTTGGAAATGAGATTGTTTAACTCAAGAGATATTAGTACCAAGGTAGACCTTATTAGTAGAAAAACTAGAACACTTATCAGTCTTTTAATTACTAATAACCCACTTATCAAAGTTTTAAGGATAACAAACAACCTTATCAAAATCAAGGAGCCATAACCCAAACTAATCCATATAAAAACCTTGATCCTAATGTACCTTATTCTTCAAAATCCATTGTACCTAAAAATATCTTGATGTAAGATGCAGGTTGGCAGCCTTCTAATTTGAATGACACTCAAAATCAAGCCTTGGTATCACATGATATTACTATTCCACAAATGACACAAGAAGAGTTTTCTCTTCAATGTGGTCAGTATAAAGACATGAATATGGATTTATAAGAAGAATATCAACAAACTATAGGGCATCCTAGTGTTATCAATGTTAATTGGCAATTGAATGGTCATATTGCATTTAACCAAGTTGTTGAAACTAGCAACATAAATGGTCAAGTTGCATCTCTGACTAGAGATTAAAAAAATAGCAGTTAAGGAAGCTTAAGATGTGAGTAATGCTTATAGTGATATTAATTTTATTTCAGAGAGTGTCAAAGATCAAGTGGTTATTGATACTATGTATATTTTTTTGGGAGAAACTAGAATACGGGTGCGGATGGCTGTGAGTGGTGAAACCGACGGCCCGTCGATAGGCCCCAAGAAATAGACACAGAATCCTGGGGTGAACTCTCACGGCCAGGACAACTTTTATACTAGTGAGCACTCAAGGCTTAGCAAAGTAAACGGATGTCTCTTGAGGAGCCAGGATCGCCCTGTGTTGGTCATTCCACAGGAAGCAGTTCAAGAGGATGTGGAATACTTGTCAGCACATACCCTATTCTACAAATTTTTGGGCATTAAAATCCCTCTGGCAGCATTAGAATCCTAGATTCGTCACTCTTAGGCCATTGAAGGAGATTTTGACATTATGTTGGCAGGAAATGGCTATTTTCTGGTAAGTTTTTCTTCTGTATCTGATAGAAACCACATTTTTGAAGGAGGTCCCTACTTCTATGAAAGGGTGGGCCTATTTCTTAAACCCTGGCACATGGGGTTTAATTCAACTGATGAACTCCCAGCTTGTGTCCCAGTCTGGGTTCATCTTTCACGGCTTCTATTAGAATTTTGGCAGGAAGATATTCTCAGGTAGATTGGGGCTATGTTGGGTAAGCCAATGGCTATTGCACACCAGTCACTAGACAAGAAGATCATCACATATGCACGTATTTGTGTAGACATGGACTTAAATAACCCACTACCATATTCCTTAGAAATTTGCATGGGCTCTTTGTCATGGATACAACAGCTTGACTACGAATCCATCCCCTTCAGGTGCAAAATTTGTCATGTATATGGACACCTACACTTACAGTGCCCTCTGGCAGCCAAAGCCAAAGAAACTGGCTCAGATTCCTTAATGACAAATATAGCTGAAGCTGGGAAAGAAAATGGGCATAGAACTCTGGCTAAAAACACCAAATCTCTACCTAATAAAATAGGTAAAGGGAAAAATGCAATTAATTCAAGTATGGCGCAAGGGTCAGGAGATCAATTTCAAGCAGGAACGGACAGTTTCACACCAGTTAAAAAGAGAGCAAGAGGCCATGGACCAAGGCATGGAAATGTTGATAGATAGGCAGACCTGGGATTTAATAGATTCGAGGCCCTAGATTGTATGGCCATAGAAGATGGCATCCCGATGGATGAACAAGGGGAAGAGATGATGTAACACAGTCAGTTTTTAGATTTTAACGAAGTCTTAAATTTACAGGTTCAAGCACCTCTTGTATGCTCTCAGCAACAGGAGGGAGGTTTGTCTGAGGCCTAGTGTGAGCTGCCTGAGAAGGAAGTTAGATGGGCGGATTTGGTCAAGGAAGGGGAGGCTGGAAAAAAAGAAAAAGGAACTAGCAGTGCACTTGGACTTTTGCAGAAACAATTCAAGAAAGTCAATTCGACTGCCCTTTCCAAAGTTGGAAGAAGAAAGGACCAAGATAGATTGAAAATTACTGGTGATTTGCTGGTGGAAGCTGGGGTTGTCAAAACCATAGACGAACACTTTCCCCATCCCACCCAATGATACTTTTATCATGGAATGTAAGGGGATTGCATAGCTCCCCTAGACAAAAAGCTTTGCGTAATTTGGTCTAGGACAATTCTCTGGATATCTTTTGTATTCAGGAGATTAAATTGTCGGTTGAAGCATTTTCTGCTTGTATGTTAAATATTTGGCCTAGAGGTCAGTGGCAATGTATTGGTGCTTGTGGTAGTGCCGGAGGCTTAGCTATGGGATGGGACCCAAGAAAAATTCTACCTATTCATTGGATTTCAAACATATCAGCTTTAACAGTGATGTCTTCCTCTCTTGAAACTGGGGAGTAATGCCTGATCACCAATGTTTATGCCCCTGTTGATATTGAGGGACAAATGTAGCTATGGGAGCACATTTGCTACATTGAAATGTGTCATCCGTTCCTACCTTGGATAGTTGCCAGTGACTTTAATGCGGTGCTAAGTCTTGAGGAGAAAAGAAGAGGCTTGAATCAGTTGGGTCCCTCTACTGATTGCCTTCACCATAATGTGGAAATGCTGCACTTATCTAATGTTAGACCCTCAAATGGGCTATTCACATGGAGCAATAGAAGAACAAGTAATGGTACCATTTTCAAATGCCTTGATAGATTTTTAGCTTCTTATTTTTGGCAATCTAGTGCTATTTCTATCAATTCTGAAATTTTGGGTTGGAGGGGTTCTGATCACTGGCCTATCAAGCTATCCATTGGCTACATTGAAAGGCCCAAAAAGCCTCCATTCAAGTTTTAGATGATGTGGCTTAGAGACACATCTCTCCATGACCTCATGGCTCAGTGGTGGAGATAGGGGGCTTGCGAATGACACAACTATGTATTCTTTTCTTAAAAAGCTCCAGTATGTTAAAAGAAAGCTGTAGGGCTGGAATAAAAGTTATTTTAGGAACTTACAATGCAAGAAAAAGAAGGAACAAGAATAGCTTGATGAAATAACTAGGCAAATAAGAGAATGCAGATTCTCGGAGGATCTCCGCTTGGAGGAAGCTAGAGCTGCCAATGTCTTAGCAGAGTGGGAACTTCGGGAAGAAATTTACTAGAAACAGAAGGCTCGTAATGACTAGCTACAAGAGGGAGACAAGAACACGGCCTTTTTCCATAAGTCTGTGCAGGCTCAGCGCAATGGTAATTTTATTACTTCTCTTGTCGCTCGGGATGGAACTTGCTTAACCTCTTCCCAAGCTATTAGTAGAGAAGCTGTCTGGTATTTTTTGGAACTTTTTGCTAGTGATCCTACACTAGAAGAAGAGGCTGAAAATACTATTTTGTCATGCATCCCTTCATTGGTAAATGAGGGAATAAATGAATGCCTTATGTGGCCAATTGCCTTGCCAGAAGTGGAAGAGGTTGTCTTCAACATGAAGAGAGGTAAAGCCCTTGGTCCTGACGGATTCTCAACTAAATTCTTTCAAGACTTTGGGGCATTATAAAATAGGACATAATGGAGGTGATACAAGAATCATACTCCAGTAGAGAAATGCTCAGAGCATTGAATGCCACATTCCTAGCTCTTATTCCAAAGAAGGAATAGGCAGATAAGTTGGAGATGTATAGGCCCATTGCACTTTGCAATGTTATTTACAAAATCATCTCTAAAATTATAGCTCAAAGATTAAAAGGGCTCCTCCTTGGCCTTATCTCGAAGGAGCAAGGAGGCTTTGTTGCTGGTAAGTAGATCTTGGATGGAGTGGTGATTGCTGCTGAAGCAATTCACTCTATGAATACTTCTCAAGAGAAGGCTATGTTTATCAAGCTTGACCTTGCCAAAGCCTACGACAGAATTAGCTGGAGATTTTTGAGCAAAATCCTCTTAGTGTTTGGGTTCAATCAGGATTGGATCACCTGGGTGTTCAGTTGTATTACGATGCCCTCATTTTTGGTTCTTATTAATGGAGCCCCTTCGAAGCTCTTTGGTGCCTTGAGAGGCCTTCGCCAAGGGGATCCACTTTCACCATACTTGTTCATCATTATGGTCGAGGGGCTTGGGTGGCTTCTCAAATTTTGGGTTGCTCAGAATACTCTACAGGGTTGGAAATGGGGAAATGGCATCACTACCTTGACTCATCTCCAATTTGTCGATGACACCATTTTAGCAGGTAAATCTTAGATCCAAGAAGCGAAATCTTTCCGTCACACCCTTGACAATTATTTGGAGGCTTCAGGACAAAAGATCAATGAGCACAAGTCTTCCATTTTCTTCTTCAACACGCCATAGTCTATCCAGAGAAGAATAGCTGCCATTATGAGATTCCAAATTCAAACACTCCCTGTAATTTATTTAGGCATTCCCATTGTGGTGGGTCGGCAGCCCAAGCTTTTTTGGCAGAATGTCTTGGACAAGCTAAGACAAAAAATTAGCCATTAGACCCATAGATGGCTTTCCACTGCTAGTTGAGTGATTCTTCTACAATCTGTTATTCAGGCATTGCCCATTTATCAGTGCATGATTCAAACTACCCCAGTCTATTTCCTTAAAGAATATGATGCCCTCTCTCAGAGATTTTTATGGAGTGGGAATCTCCAAAACACTAAATGGAGCCTCATCAATTGGGATACGGTGTGTAGACCAAAGTAGAGAGGGGCCCTAGGGCTGCGCTCAGCTATCTTAAGCAGCCAAGCCTTGGCTACAAAGTTATATTGGAGGTGGTGCTCTAATTAATCTGCCCTTTGGGCCAAAATTTTGACTGCTAAGTACTTTCTAGGCACTGTGCCTCATGACATATCCAGATTTCTTCTTGTTGGTAGAAGATTGATGGTGTGGAGCACCCTTAAAGTTGGAGCACAGTTAGTGAAGCAGAGCCTTTTTTGGGTGTGCAATAGTTGTACAGAAGCTTTGTTCTAGGAAGACACCCCTATTAGTTTCTCATCCTCATTTATAGCCTCTAGCTGAATTCTTTCTCTCAGCTATTTGGAACACTGTGATGCACTATAAGGAAGCTGTCAACTTGGGCATGGCTATTGGATATAGATGGAAAAATTCATCTGATTGGCCACTGAGAGGATTAGCTAGGGATAGAAGAGAGTTAAGCCATATCCTTGAGTCTAGAGGATGTAATTATGTTTAGGGCTGGGATGTTCTTGCCTGGGGGGAGATGCTACTGGCCAATATTCTGTTTCGTCAGGATATACGCTATTGATTAAGCAAACTTTCAATGGTGATCAGTTCTTATGGGGGAAAAAAGTTTGGAACCAGATTTCTTGGCCCAAATGCAACTTTTTTTTGTGGACTCTTACACATAACAAATGCCTCACCTGGGATAATTTATGTAAACATGGCTTTCAGGGGCCATCTATCTGTGTTTTTTGCTATAGTAGTGAGGAGACAGGGGAGCATTTATTTTTTTAATGCCCCTTTGCTAAACAGGTCTGGCACCTATGGTGGACTACCTGGGGGGCCCCCTGCCGCCATGTTCATTCACTGATTGAATTCTGGAGTCAAATCAGGCTTGCTCTAGCAAGGAGTTTTTTGTTGTAAATTGCTGAGACTATCAGCCCATCCTTTATTTTATGGAATTTGTGGTTAGAAAGAAACAGACAAATCTTCAGGGGAACATGATTAGAATGGAGATAGCTATGGTCAAAAGTTCTTAACTCTTTGCAGGAGACTTTGCACGCTAAGTGTATGGATGGCGCAGACTTGGACACTGATGTGGATGGTCAATTCAAGCGGTTGGGTTTGGTTCTAAGCCCCTGCAATGACTTGGCACTGGTTTGTGGTACGCAGCAAGGGAAGAAACAAAAATAGTGACCTGTTAATAGAGAAGGATGATGGGCCTACCCTAAGTCTGGGGTTATCAAAGTGAACACAGATGGCTCCTCACGGGGGAACCCAGGCGAGGCTGGAATAGGGGGTATTGCTCGGGATAGCTCTGGGAGCATCCAATTTCTTTTCTTGATCTACAAAGGCTGCCATACAAACAATCTTATGGAAACCATGGTGATTCTGGAGGCTTTGAAATTATGCTGTCAACAGGGATGTTATAATATCATCTGCGAATCAGATTTGCAAGTGGTGATTAATTTGTTGAATAGCGGTAATGTCGGTAAAGTGGATTGGCATCTTAATCTTATTGTTCTTTAGATTAGGCATTTAAGTACCTCTTTGAATTCTATTGCTTTCAAACATATTCCATGAGAATGGAATGGTGTTGCTGACTGCCTTGCCAAATGGGCTTCGAAGAATGGCTCCATGTGGAGTATTATTGACCTAGGAATGCTCCCAGCTAGTAGGTATCAGGAGTTGGTTTAGTTGGTGAACCAGGAGAATGATTTGTAATTCTAATCTTTTCATTTTCTTAATAAATTTTTACCCCTATTAAGTTCAAGTGGTTATTCCTATAGTATATAATATTTAAAAGGTAGAGGTAGTGAAGGTAACCCAAATGCCTCTAAGTAGAGAATAACTCATGGCTCAAAAGTTATAGCCAAAAGTTAGTGGAACCTCATTTAGTATAATAGAATAAATGAAGAAATAAAATTTTAGAATTATCACGTAGTTTTTTGTTTACATTATAAGATAAAAAGACCTCCTTATTCAAGAGCTTTCAAATTTTAAGGTATCTAAAGAACCAATTGAGAAACAAGGAGTTGTCTTGGAAAATTCAAACTAACAAATCAAACAACTTATTCAGTAGATACATAACATGACAAAGGTGGATAAAACCAATGTCAAATTAAACAAAAACCCTCCCTTTTATCTCTCTTTAATAAATGGTGATTGATTAGTCCATAATTGTATGGTAGATAGAGAGGCTAGCAGTACTGTCATGCCTAAACAAATTACAGACAAGCTCAGTCTTGTCTATAAGAAAAATACCAAAGGTGTATTACAATTAGACGGATCACCAAAAAATACAAAAGGCATAATAAAAAATCTAAAATTAACATTGCATGATTTCCCCAATGTTATCAATTAAGAAGATGTAGTAGTAGTAGTGGGCTTACCTCCTTATTTTGTCATGAATCTGTTAAGAGACTTTACTTCAAAGATTAGAGGATATTTATCAGTTGATTGAACCTATTTATTGTTCAAGACTAGGTATGGTACTAAGGTGATAATAAATTCTTAACATATTCAAATTTTTCATTTAGAACTATATATAATATGTATGGTAAACACTAATTGTGTTATTTTAGACAAGGTACTAGAAAATAGTGAGGTGGAATCTGAATCACCTCTAGATGGAGTCCCATATATTTTCCTTGATGAATGAGCCTAAAATTTACATGGAAATGATCCATAAAATTTAATTGAATAAAAATTACTTGGTGTCTATTATCTTCATGAAAATGATGCACCAATTCCAACATTAATGAAAGATGACCAACCTAGTGATGGCATGTGGCAACTATATTTTAATGGATTTAGGAACAAATATGGAATTATAGATGGAATGATGTTAACTTATATAGCCAATAAAATTTATTTATCTTCTCTCATGTTTTATTTTGGTTTTTTCCAATAATGTTATTGAATATGAAGTACTAGTGCATGGTTTGTAATGGGCATGAAAGATGAAGGTCAGTTCTTTACAAGTTTTTGGAGATAGTGAACTAGTAGTTCACAAAGTAAGATAGTTTAATATATGAAATAATCCACTACTTATTTCATATAAGCATAGATTATGGGACTTATTTGAATAATTTAAAGCTTTCAATATTCATGTCATATCAATAAATAACAAGCATGTAAATAGGTTGGATGTTATTGAGTCACAATTCAATATCCTAGATGACATAAAAAATGAAAAATTGAAATCACACATTAAGGTATTTGTAAGGAATTTTGTCCTAGATAACCATGATAATTGATAAGTATTTGAAGATGATAGTCAGATTGTCAGATTCTTACAAGAAGAAGCTAAATTCTTCTCAAGAAACCAAGACAAGTATTTATAGTAGTATGGTGACTAGATTGTGTAATTTGAAACAAAAAAGTTGCCTAAAGGGCTGGTCACCCTTGAAAACATATTCAGAAGAGATAATGAATTGAGAAAATAAAAGTTTGCTTTGTAAACCAAGGAAGAACACTATACAAATGTAGAGATTACAACTAATAAGATTTTAAAGTTAGGCAAAGTTTGCATATCTTCAGAGAATGGAACTTTTATTAAGTTACGTTCAAGATTTATAGATGTCTTGGAATTATAGTATATTGACCTTAAAGGATTTGATCCAAGTCTAGCTCAACATACCATTGATTTATAAGATGAGACTAGGCCAATCGGATAGAGACAAAGGCCTATTAACCCAAATATTGAACCTTTGATGAGAGTTGAAATACATAATCTTATTGAGTGAACTATAATATTTCCAATTAAGAACTCAACTTGGTTGGTGAATCTTGTTCCAGTACAAAAAAATAATGGTGAAATAAGGCTATGTGTTAACTTCCATGACTTGAATAAGGCCTCTCTTAAATACCACTACCCAATGCCATCAATGGAACACATTTTAAATTTTGTGTTAGGCTTAGAAAGGTTATCTTTATTGGATGGCTATAGTGGTTATAACCATATTTAGGTCAAAGAAGAAGAGCAATTCAAAATAGCCTTCACCATAAAGTGGGGGAGTTTTTCATATAGAAAGATGTCTTTTGGTTTATCTAATTTTGGAGCCACTTGTAAAAAATCTATGTATATGGCATTTTAGGGTCTCCTTAACAAGTTTATACTTATTTATCTAGATGACATAACAATGTTCTTTAATAGTGCAGATGACCATATGATTCACCTTAGACAAGTGTTTGAAAGGTGCATAGAATTTACTATCTTTCAATCCAAAAAATTGCATTTTCTCTATTCATGAAGGTAGGCTTCTTGGACATGTAATTTCAAAACATGGTACAAGCATAGATCCTAATAGGATAGACTAAATTCTATCACCTTTCTTGCCTAAGCATAAGAAATCCTTGTAAATCTTTTTAGGCAAGATAAATTTCATAATAATATACATTTTAAATTTTGCTATTTTAGCTAGGACACTCACAACCATGATAAATAAGGGTTAGAGTTTTAGTTTATCCAAATAAGGAGTAAGAATATTTGAAGAGATCAAAAAAGTTATAGCTAGTGTTCCTACACTCCTAAACCCTGACTTCATAAAGTATTTATTCTTATACACCTATGATAACATTGAGACAATTTCATGTATTCTCTTGTAGAAAAATAAAGAGACTTTAAAGAAGATAATATCCATCTTCATTCAAGGCTTAAAATAATATGAAACAAGTTATCCTTTTGTTGAGAATTGTGTACTTTCAGTCTTAAGGTCTCTTAAAAACTTTAGGTACTTATTGTCTGATAGTAACATAGATTTGATGGTTGCACATCCAAATTTCAATGATTTCATCTTAAACAAGGACATAAATTATAAAAGAGATTATTGGATAACCAAAGTCATGGAATATGATGTTGAGATCAATGTCATAAAGCCGGTTAGAGGCAAGGGACTTTATGAACATCTAGCCCAAGACTTGCAAGAGACTAATAAAATGGTTATAGCATCCAATGATGAAGAAGTTGAAACTAATCACACTCCATCTTTCAAATATTTTTAAGATATGGTAAGATACCTATAGGATAGTGTTTTTCCTTCTCATATGACACCTTCAAAGAGGAGACATTTTAGATTTCAATTCCTTTTCTTCTTTTTGATAATGTGTTGTTCAAAAAGGATCTCAATGGCATTTTGCTAATATGCATATAACCAGGTTAAACATAGAGGTTGCTTCAGAAATTCCATGATGGACATGGTGGAGGACATTATTTATCAATTATCACATCCCATAAGATCATAAGAGGTGGGTAGTATTAACCATATTTATTTTGTGATTGTCATGCATGGATTAGGAAATGAAAATAATGTGATATGTTTATTGGAGAGGTGAATCTTGCATCCTTACCCCTCTAAAAAAATTTAGTAAATCAACCCTTTGTATAATGGGTATTGAACTTTATTAATCTTATTAACCCCCCTTTAAGCTCAAGACACAAGTGGGTCATAACTACCACAAATTATTCTACTAGATGGAAGAGGTAGTAGCATTAAAAGAAGCAAATGAAACCAATGTTTTGGACTTATATGAAGGTTTACTTCATATATTTTGGGTCCCTTCAACCATTATTTTTTATAATTATATGGATTTTGTAGGTTCTAAGATCAACTAGTGGGTAGTTCAACATAGTATTTTTCTCAGTAACTTATCAAACTATTATCCACAAGGCAATGGCTTCACTAAGTTCACTTAAAATTATTTATTAAAGATCATTAGGAGGAAAATTGAAGATAATCAGAGATAATTCCATCTCAAATTGAAGTCAACTATGTGGGCTAATAGTATCACCTATGAAAGGTCCATAGCCAATTCTCCATAGAAGCTAATATATGCTAAGGAAGCAAAAATACTTATTTCTCTTGAATTCCTACATTTGAATTAATGCATCAACTTGAGATTTTGAAGATTGAGACAATGGAAATAAGATATGATGATCTCATGGGGATAAAAGAAACAAGGCATCAATTAATGTTGGCTATGGAGGCCCATCAAATAATGGTGAAGAAATATTTTGATAAAGGAGCTTATTCAAGAGGTTTTCAAAAAGTAGATTTGGTCCTCAAGTGGGATGAGGATAGAGCCAAGATAGGAAGGCACACCAAATTTGATTCTCTTTGGAGTGGTTTATGCATAGTCTCAAGATAAAAATACCACAATTCTTTCTAACTCATGAGGTTGAATGGTGAAGATGTTCCTATCCTAGTCAATGGGGTACATATTAAACACTTTTATTAAGGAAGATAAGTCCCCTATACATAGTTAAATGTTTTGTATTTTATCTAAGTGTTTTTCTAACTCATTAGTTTCATTTCTATTTTATCCCAAATAAGTCCTTTATTTGCATAGTTTTTTAGTATTTTAGTTGCCTTTGCTTTATTAGGTTAGTTTCCCTTTCAAGTGTGTTACTTTCCATGTATATTAGAATTCTTTGTCTATTTAAGTCAAAATGCTCTTTTGAAGTCACTTAAATGGTACATATATCTTGTAAATAATCTAATAATCATGTATCTAGTCCAAATTCTTGATCATAGAAAGCATGTTACCTAACAAAGTCACCAAAGATGTTGACCAAATTTGGTCTACATATAAAAAATGTGCCTAGACCAAGAGTCCAATAGAAGGAGCAAGATCATGATTGAAGAGTGACCCAATGTCACAAAGAGTATATAAACATCAAGTGAATATTATAGAAGTGTGATCTAATTGATCTTCAAAACATAGGTCTACAGTTGTAGGTGAATCATCTAAGCAATTTTCATGATGTCCAGGAGCATGAACTAGGCTAAAAAAACCTTAAGAGATCACCAAAGCATTCAAATATTGAGCAAAACATGGAATATGCAAATTTGAGAAACTAGACTATCATTAGGATGTCACACAGGAAATAAATGAACAAGATCATTTTCACATTTTCTATCTCCACTTAAAAGTCCTCAAAAGTAATAGAATTATAGTGATATAAAGTCCCTTATGCCAAGAATATATCTTTTAGGTTTCCAGTCAGCATGAGCTTCCTAGCTTAAGTTATGGAGTTCCAAAGTTGGTCATGTAAATCAAGATGGGCGTGATAGTGTCAAATTCAAGCGTTGATAAATAACCCTTGAGATTCAAATGATCAATGATGATCATGCATATGTCATGCAAAAACATGTAGACCAGCTTACTTGAGCATTTATGATCTTCACTTAGAAAGTTCCTAGAGTTAGTGGATCAGGTGGGCACAATGTTTTTGGTCTTAATAACATCTCTAGCAAATTTGGTCTCTCCATGACTCTTGCACTTTAAGATATAAATCTTTAAAGGTGGTCAAATAATATGATATGTTTGTGGAAACATAAACTTTAAGCCACTAAATAATCAATTGTAGCATAAATTTGATGGTATGTGGGATGTCAAATACATCTATGAGGACATAAAATGACATTCACACGAGCATCAAATTTAAGCATTATAAATTAGCCATTGGGGTTTCAAATAGGTCCAATATCAATGGCTCGTATTAAATCATACACCTTGATCCAATAGAGCAAGATGAGTTAAAAGGGTTAAAGGATCTTTATGATGAATACAAAAATGACAAGTGTCAAAATTCAATTGGTCCTAGTAAAATATTGAAGACTCACGTGTATTCATACATCCAAATCTAATGGTACAAGCAAAGTGAATAAGTCAGTGTATATGTAGGACCATTAAACATAAACATAGTTGGGCACAATGTAAATGGTTCAAGTTGGCAATCAAAAACAAATAAATAAAAGCAATCTCTAGACATTTTCAATGAAATTTGAAGAATTTATTTTGGGCCCAGGCAAAGCAAATGTCAAGGAGCTGAGTTCAAAGGTAAACTAGATTTAAACTAGGGTCACATTTCAAAGACCAAGCATTACCAATAGAGATCCATATATATAAATTAAGTCTTTTGGGCCCAATACAGAGGTTGAAGATAGACCAAAGATTACAAAGCAAAGTCAAGTAATTTGTAGGTTTCCATGGATACTGTGACTATGTGAAAATTAATAATTGGATTGGTTTTCACCTATAAATGGACCTATATTAATTGTTGGAGAAAATAAAAACCCTGGATATGTGTCTCACCTATCATTAGGGTCATTTTTTCAATCAATAGTTACAGTTGGCCACCCAATGTAGATGTGGCATAATTCTAGTAATTCCAAGACATGATCCTCATTAGTAGATCAAATAGATAATAACATGGAGTTCCATGAAGAGACCTGGTGTTTGGATAAGGGAAATTGTCATTTAATTATTTTAAAATTTTTGTTCCTTGTTGATAAGGTCATGAATCAACATCCTCAAGAATGTTAATCCATCAAGAGTAATTGGACCTCATTCAATGTTTTCTATTTCCTCAATTCTCTCTCTCTCCTCTTTTCTATAAATACAGGCTTTTAAGCCTTAAATTAGATCCCACTTTTTGGTATGAACAAAATATACCAAAATTTGTAATGTAACACCCTTTTAATGTAATAAATACTAAATTCTATCATTTTCTAAGCTAGATTAAAGTATGTTCCATGAATTCATGTATTGTGGTTAAGTTAATGTATGTTTCTTCTCTATGTCTAAGTTTTTATCACCTTTAGGAAGTGATTAGTAGTTCTCAAAGGTCATTATAAGTGTAATTTATAGTTTTTTATGTATCTTGAAAGTGGATATTTACCCTCTCATGCTAATTGGATAACTAATTAATACCTTATTTTGAAATATTTATGTTAGATTGATATTATTTGTTCTTGAATGTGTTTCAGTGCGTGTCTTATGTGAGTTTGAGTGATCAAATCATTGGTGTTTCACCCCTTTTTACATGCTTTCATAAGTTATTGTAAAAATATCTCTCCCTTTTCAAAGCAAGTGCTACTTTAGGTTTAGTGTAGGTGATAGATCCATAAGGAAGCTAGCCTTCTCCAAAGGTCTAATCTATTATTAGGATACCCATAGCCTAGGATAAGTCCTATATTGGACTAGATTTGAGTAAGGAGATATGAACAATCCCATTCTTCACTAGGGTGTAAATCTAGAACACCAACATTACCCTTATAATTAGACCAAGCACCTAGGTTCATAGTCAAATGCAAGTCAACAAATACTTATAGAAATTGAAAGATTACTATGTTTTTGAAGTTGAACATAGGTGAGCCCTACACTTTGTATTGTAGGGAGCTGGTAATTGATAGTGGTCTACTCATCCATACTAGTTGAGAACTTGGAAACAAGTATATGTAACCATGCATAATTATTTTCACCGTGATAATCATGTTCATGCCACCCTAAGTTACAATGGTATTACTTCCATATAATAACATATAGCATAATGTGAAAGTCTTTGAAACATGGATGAAATGTTCTTACCAAAATTCTTATGGGTTCATGTGTTTTATGGTATTATGTATGCCTAGGCTATGGCTTGGTACATTCATCAAGAAGAATGTAGAGATATTGATACTTAGGAGCACATCAAATATGGTCTACTTTTCACATTTGCATTTTATTCATGAAGAATAGATTTGAATTTTTCTTTGCAATCAATCTATAAATTAGTTATAGGTGATTAAGCATTGATTGAAGATAGTATACAAACCATTTATGGTGAAATTAAGGATAATTTGGCCATATTCCAAGAACTAGATACTCCTACTAGGAATTAGTTGGAAGAAAAATCCCAATTATAATATGAACATCGAGAATAGATTTTGATGGAGAAGAAAAAAGTCATATATCAAGTTGATGAGGGTACTAGTGATGATTCATCAAAGCCACCATTCAACCACTTAAAAGTGACTATGCCATATGGTATGTGGGATGTTCAATATTTTATGCAATCTAAGTAGATACCATACTCTGCATCACTTCAAATGATTCAGTATAATATTGGGATGGAAGACACACCTAAAATGAGTACTACTAGAAATTACTAGTCTGAAGTAGAGTTAGCTAAAAAAATTGAACTCCTATAAGACCATTAAGACATATCCCCATGTAACTAGATAGAGGTGAAAAGAATGCATTCAACATTTTAAAAATTGCATATCAAACTCGTTGAAATTTCTTGATTGGTCAAAAAGTGGCCATATCAGATGAACCCTAATTTGTGCATTGGGGTTAAAGAGGAAATTTATAACATGTTACATACTAGAGTTATTACTCTCATTGATGATTCTGAATTGGTTAGTCCAATGGTGATCAACATCAAGAAAGATGGTTTTATTTGAATTTTCATGGAATATAGGCTCCTCAATGCGGTGTTTGTAATGGACCCTTTCATGACACCTTTCACTAAGTAAATTTTGTAAGGTATTGTTGGGTGCAAGATATACAGCTTAATTGATGTCTTTTCTGTATATCACCAAATCTAAATTGCTAAGGAAGCAAGGTCAAGACCATTTTTGTAACTAAATGGGGTTCATTTTCATATAATGTTATGCCTTTTGGCCTAAATAATGCACCCATAGTTTTCTCATACATCATGGTAGAAACATTTAAGGATTTTATTCATAAGTTCCTTAAAATATACTTGGATGACTAGACCATGTATGGTTTAGTGCAAGATCACTATGATAACATTTGCCTCATGCTTGAGTGTTGATTCTAACATTAAATTTACTTGAATCTTAATAAATGCACTTTGTCACCCATTTTGGGATCTTGTTGGGGCACATCATTTATCAATATGGACTATTGGTGGACCCAACCATGAATGCAATCATTATATAGCTCCCTCCTCCAGCCACTTAATGTGAGGTCTTTACCTTTTTAGGTCGCATGAGTTACTATCATAAGCTCATTAGGGGTTATGCCAAAATAGTAGTACCACTATAATAACTACTAAATCAAATTTCATATTCTTATAGATGGCTCAACATTAGCAAGTATTTGAGACCTTAAAGGAGAATCTCATTATTGCACCCATTCTCCAATTCCTAAACTAGAACAATCCATTTCATGTGCATATGGAAACTTAAGGTATCACATTAGGTGTTATCATAGTGAAATCTAGTGAGGGAAACCTTGATCATCTTATTTATTTTTCTATCCAAAATCTCACACTCATAGATTGGAACTACTCCATAATCGATTGTGAGGCCTTATCTATGGTTTATGCACTTCATAAGTTTTGTTGATACTCATTGACAACCCCATTTATATTATATATGAATCATGAAGATCTCAAATATTTGGTAAATAATCTTATCTTGCATAGTTGCATCTGTTAATGGATTATTATTTTTCAAGAGTTTTAGTTCTTTATGGTTGTAAAACTAGGAAAAGTTAATTTCGGTCCATACCATCTCTCACGAGTTCAATCTAGTTAACTAACACATGCCATAGAGGATGATTTACTTGATGTACAACCCTTTAAAGTGATGAGTGTGCCTAAGGAATTAGAGTAAATTAGGGCTCTTTTTACAACAAACTCAACATTAGATCACTTGAGCACCCAAGATAAAAATTAATTGGTTGTGTGTACTACCCCTTCCCAACTTATTTTTAGAGACATGTACAAACTTGGTTATGATGAAGTGTTGTTCTGATGAATAATGCAACACAAGTATACAGAGGTCCTTCTAGAGGTCCATGAGGATATATTAGGTAGACATTATGTTAGGGACACAAATCACATAAAGTGTTACTAGTGGGATTATGGTGGCTCAACTTTTTCAAACATTTCAAAGATAATGCATGCCAATGTGGTATCTATTAGTGCATAGGTAAACAAAACCAATGGCATTCTATGCCTCTTTATCCAATCCTTGAATGTGAACCATTTGAGAAATGGGATATTGATTTTGTTGGACCTATTTAGCCTACTAAATAATGGACTAGTGCACACTACATTAGTGTTGGCTATCTCACATATTGGGATGAAGTAGTGCTCACATGTGATTGTACTAATGCAATTACCACTTGATTTATTTGTGAAAATATCATCACTCAGTATGGATTTTTATTAAGCTAAATGAGTGATCATGGTACTTGTTTCCTCAATGAGACCATAAACATCCTTTTCTTTGAGTTCATGATTGTACACCATAAGATCACACCTTGCCATCCTAAATCTAATGGCATAACTAAAGCCTTTAACAAGATCTTGTGTGAAACATTGATTGAGATTTGCAATATTGGTTATACCAACTAGGATGATCTAGTTTTTGTAGTCTTATGGGTATATCAAACCACATATAAAATATTGAATAAAATCACTCCTTTTAATCTTATCTTTTTCATCAAAGTAGTTTTATTGGTAGAGTTATTTGTTCCCTCTTTATGTATTGTGCATGTTGGTAATTTGGATGAAGAATAATCTCTCACAGTTCATGCACCACTCAGGTAATCTTTAGATACATTAATATCATCTATTCATCATTCATAGCATCTACCCCATTAGTGCATGCAAATTAATATGACTAGATGTCCAATTTCTTACAGACCATTTTAATGGTAGTTGGATTTGTCCCTACCATTCTATGTAACTTGTCAATAATGTGTATGCACCAATAGTTTATAACTTTGTTATATTTTTAAATACGCTTGGCATAGAGTGAAAACCTTTTATCCTCTTACATTTTCTTCTTTTTATATCTTCTTCAGTTATGTCATGGAGGACCATGCATATATTCTATTATGGGGTAGGTTTACATGTAGAGAAGATAATTAAGTTAAAAGCACATAAAGGGAGTAAGGTAAAAACCATGTAGGATTGGAAATATTAGGAACTATTGGTACATATAAGATGAAGGCATGAAAGATGAAAGCACATAATATGGATGTGTGAATGATGATATACATGAGGAATGCATGTAAAAGGAAGTATGAGGCAGATGCATGTAAGGGATAACACAAGGCAAGCATATGGATGTGTGTGACCTAGGTAAATGAAATGAATATGATAAATGAAATGCAATTATGAGATAGGTTGAAATGAGTTCCTACCAAGAAAAATAATATTAAATGATCACAACTAGAATGCACTATATGAAAGGCATGATAACTCACCAATAAATGCCAAGTGTGTTGAGTGGACATAAATGCACACTATGGATAACATTAATAGTAGAAGTTAAGGATGATGGTGTGGAAAATAGTTAATGAAAATTTACGAGTTAATGAAAGAACTTGAGAAATACTATAAGAGTCTAGGATCCTTCTCATTTATAGTTTTTATGATTGTCACCTTGAAAATTATAAAGTTCATACAAATAAAAACCAACAACTAAAAATGTGTTCACATGGTAATTTCATTTCCAAGAGTAAATAAGAGATTAAGTTGATGTTCATTGAAGTAAAAAAGGAGTAAAAATGCATCCATACAAGTAAGAAAAAGAAGTTGTAGGTGGCAGGCATCAAATACACCATTATAGGAGGTCAAAGCAAAGAGTCAAAGTAGTTTGGAATGAGAAATCAAGATGTATTCATTCAAGATAGTTGGTCAGTTATACATTAAACTTTAGGGACTCCAATTGGTGATGCAACCAAAGTGAAATTTTAAGAGGAATAGAGAACCATTACTAATCATTCATGAGTTACAAGAATTTGAGAGTACAAAATAAGGAAGTACTATTCTCATTTAGGAAGAAGGTACTAGTTTGAGTCATGCATACGATAAACACTTAATAGGGTTGAGGGAAGAGACTACCCTAGAAAAACCACTATAGATGGTATGCATAAAAAATAAGGCCACAACAACACCACCACCCTCTCTAATATTGATTGAAGAGACACAATACCCAAAGATAATGTTACACATAGATGATTGGGAGTCTAAGGTTTCAACTTGCCATGTCCTAGATTACAATCACCGTCATCCTAGGAATGATCTTGATTTACAAAAGTACTACTAGGTGGAGTGATAGAACACTTGTAATGAGATCACCTATGATCTCATGGTTTACAACTTATTGGAAGATGAGGGGGTGTTCCAACTCTTTAACTTACCATATTCTAGGAAACCACAAGACGCAGTTCGATTATTAGTCGCATGCTTTCATGAAGACTTCCTTTAATTTTTTGGGTTTAGAGTGAGGATTACCTTGAGATGAATCAGTAAAGTAACTGGGTTAATTTATTTTGGAGATGATCTCAATTCATATTTTGAGGACTATGAGGCAATTGAGAAAATGATAGTAGTAGTGCAGTATAGAAAGGAAGGGCATGCCATGCATATTACAAGCCTAACATATCCCACTATTCAAGTAGTTTCACACTTGGATGACCAAGATAGGAGGGGTAGATAGGTAGAAGGAAGTATATTTGGCTCACATATATTTCACTAGCCAGATGGAAAAAGGGACAAAGTACAACTACTCCTTGTACTTATTTGATAAAATTGAAAAGGATTCTAAGAAGGCACACCACTTGGGATGCTTTTTTTGGTATTAGTTTTTGATGAGATTTATATCTAGGAGTATACCAACAAGGAGCTAAAGTTGGTCTACCCACCAAAACATTAGTCCCCCACCAAAAAATTTAAGTAATTTACTTGCCCCACCACCATCACACCCTCCTACAAATAAAAAATGAATGGTTAGTTTGATGGCATGAAGGAGACATTTGGAATTGAATGGTGTTTGATAGAAGAGTTTACAATGTATATAGGAATATATTCTTAGTTTGATGTAAATAAAAACTACTCCCTTGTGTGGATTTGGATGGAAACCACATATAACTTATTTGGATGGCCTAAATTGCCTTATGCATTCACCACCAGATACTTTATGGAATTTATGAACTACATTATAGATATGTTTCTTGTGAACATTGATGTATATAAAATTGATGATGATAATCATACTCTTCACAATATTTATGTATATCAAAGGAGGCATGAATATGTGGACAAGCATGAAACTGACAAGACTGATCTTAATCATTAAAGGATGGTCATACGAGGGAAATTCTATGTGATTTTTTACATGTTCAAGCCTCTAAACAAGACATCAAGAAGCCTTCAGGTGGAAAAGGAACCACTTCCCCCTTAATCTCCAATGTGTGAAAAGGAAAGGGATCGAATGAAGGAAAATATTCCAAGACCTGAGGGAACAAGTTCTAATGGCACATAGGAAAAATTAAGGGCCTTCTAAAACACTAATGGAAAACCTCACCACTAAGAGGAACCCAAATATTTCCTAAAGTCTAAGATGACATCACTCTACCTAAGACTAAGACGCCCTAGGTGGATATTCTAAACATAGGCAAGGCTTATCCATAAGTGTAAACTATTAAGGAACCTACACCTAAGCCTAACAAGGAACATACCCTTGAGATTATTAATGACTATACTCTTGACCATGGTAAATAAAAATATATTTAGGATAAATAAATAGACATTGAAAGTACAACATTTGATGAAGTAAATAGGGTAAGTCCCAAGTGAACAGGACCTTAATGTTGGTCCTAATGGACAACAAGAAAAGAGTCCCAAAATTATTGACTTAGAGCCTAACCCTAACAAGGGAAAGGAACCTATGTGGAAGGTTGAAAAATAATAATAGCCAAATTAAGAAACTTCCATTTTCACCATGTACCAATAGGAAATAACAAACTAACAATTATATTTATGGATGTATTTACCTAAAAATGAGGCCATATAATAGACCCAGTTTGAGATGTCCTTTCAGATGGAAGTGTATCATGAAAAAAATACATTTTAAACTTATAATGGAAAGTATAAACATAAGCCTATAGGTAATAGGTTTTCTAAACACACTTTGGGTAAGTCTTATGACCATTTCTCCAGTACAAGTAGGTGCAACCCCCATCAAGATTGTCCTACAGGTTTCTAGACAAAATAATCTTAATAGACATGACTTGGGAAAAGTTAGAATTAAACACCAAGAGATCATTTAGTTATATAAATATAAGGACAAATAAATTTTTGAGATCGATGCAAAAATTGAATAACTCAAGAGTTGACTTGATGTTGTTAATTCAACACGACTTAGTACTTTGGGCCTTTGTCAAATAGTTTTAGGAACTAAACTAACACTTGTGAATGGTGAGTCCATAAATAAGTTAGAGATACTCATGGACCTTCTATTAAATAAATGTAAGAACCAAGTGGAGCCTATATAGGATAAACTTTGAGAAATAAAATATTTCATAGGTTAAGGAGGTTTTCCTTAGCTTTTTTAATCAACTAGGTGACATTATTCCCATTACAGATGGGGTTTTTTTAAACTTAGCATGACCAAGATAGTTTTTTGAAGTGTGACTACTACTTGAAGCATAATAGATATAAAAATTAGCTAAGAACACTCTTAACATCAAGGATAGGGCATAGTGTGCAAAAGCTTTCTAGAACATTAAAGAACTGAACAAGAAAATAAGTGCTCAATGGCAAGAATTGAATGCTAGCTTCTCAACACTTTGAGGGTAAGTTTTAGACGAGGTCAAGTCCCTCAAAGATGTTCACAAGGATGAAAATGTTTAGTTTGAGACCTTGGCATCTTGAGTAGGATTTTTAGAGAATGTCAAAGAAACGAATAAGCTATGGGGTGAAATGGAATCCATTACTTCTAAACTTTAGACATCCCTCAATTAGTGAGATGAGCTCAAGCACCAAGTCTAACAGGTAGACACGATATTTTTGGTAACAAAGGTTACTACAGTGTAGTGTAGGACATAATATTGAATTAGTATGGGGTGATTTTTTACCCAATATTTTGTAATAAAATATTCTAAGTATTTTGGCATCATGGCACAATAATCCAAAGGTGTGAGAATAATATAGAAAACCTAGGCATGGAAGAGACCATGGTGTTAATGAAGTTGGTACAAACGAGCAAAAGGTTGAAGAAAATTACATAAGACCTTAACATGGGTCATGAAAAGATAAGGAAGTAGAGAATGAGAAACACAAATAACAAGACTCAAAGGACCCAAATACTAGGACAAGGGTATAAGAAGATAAGGTAGTTACAAAGTGGTTGATAGAAGCAACATGATTTAATAAGAGCATAAAAATAGCACCATTCTATCAAAGAAAATTTAAAAAAAACTAAGATATATCATAGAGAGTGTATATAGGGGAAGTTAGGCCTATGTCAATAGGAATTCATTATAATAGATTGTCAACTCATTTCCTTAATGATCATTGTCTAAGTCTTCTTTGTATTAATGAAGTATCTGAAGCAAATGGGTTGTAATATGTATAATGACCCCTTAGGTTATTCATAAAGGGCTATAAAAATATTGCTATAGTTGGAGATATTAGAGTAAATTTAATTGACAACTACTTGTTACTAAATATATATGTGTTTTTAGGGATCTGGATCATGTAATGGCAATAAAGTTTTGTAACTCTATCTAATAAAATCAATAAAACTAATTATTTTTTGGAAGTCATCATGTGTTGATCTATATAGTGTTAGATTTACTTTTATGGTAATTGATATATACATTATATGAATCCATTAAATGGTTAACTCTATAATAATAATGATGGTAATGATGTCTAAACATAGAAACCTAAGCACATATGTAAGATAGAGCTTATCTAAACACCATCATGCAATAGAATCATTGGGACCAATCCCTAATATGCACCTCATGTGAGTTCATAAGGTTAATCCTCATCTTATATGCCAGTGCATAATCTTCTTGGTGTTTTCTTCCTTCTTGCATTCACAATTAATATTTAGTTATGTGAAACTAAGGAAAAAGTTTAAATAGAGACCATTGATATTAAAATTGGGAATAATCATTTTTATCAATGGGTACTATATATCAATTTTATAACTACCTATTTTTGGTACTAATCCTCAAACCATATGATCCAATAATGTCCCTTGATGTTATATGTTCTTCCTACTCAAGAAAAATTAGACCTGAAGCCTCCCCTCATAATGGTAACAATGATGGTTGGACTATAATCACAAACAAAAAAACAATTCAAAAAAAGGTGGTGATAAACCTTAGTTGTCTGCATTTTACCCTATCATGTCTCTTGGTGCATCAAACTTAGGTGGTAAATATGTTCTACCTAAGAAGTATTCTCATCTAATTTTTCACACATCATAAATGGTGGATACTCTGGTTGATTCTCCACCTTTAGATTCCTTGTCATAAGCCCCTCCTGGGGTGACTTCGTCAGAAGAATATAAATATCATTACCCTAGATCACAATGTGTTCCTTCAACCTTCCATAATCCCCTCTCCTTCTCATGTGGAGGAATATATGGCCCATAAAAGACATGCATTTCATCTAGGTGATTATATGGTGCACAAACCTACTTTTGATAGGTTTATTTCTCTTGAACACCTCATAGAGGAAAATGACATGAAGCTCAATGTTTCCCAATTTAATTTATTCATGAAATGTTTGGGGCCTTACTGATCCACTGTGAAAGTACGTCATCAATAATAGTTGTCACATTTTTAAAAATATGAAAATTATTTATTTATAAGAGGTCAAGGTCTCTAACTTTCTCCTAGAAAATTCTACATGAATAATTTATCGTGTAGTCATCTTTCAAAATACCATGCATGAGGCTGACCATAGTGGGGTCATCACACTTGTAGATCCAAAGCTTTCTCAATACATTATTTCTTAGGGTTATGAGCCCACCCATCAGGTTGTGTGGAATATATTTGACTTTAATAATAACATCATTAGGATTGGTAATTTATATTCCTCTAATGATGATGTGGATTGGGACTCAATTTTGAGATGGTTGGGAGACTCACTCCTAGATGCTCACTAGATCCTCTGTGGCAAATTTAACCCTAAGGATAAAAAATGTTGTCTTCCTATGTGATAGTGTAAATGAACAAGAGTCATGGTTCTATGTTCTTAATAAACTCATGGTGTTTGATCCAAACCACCACCAAAGGGAAAAATCAGACTCTTCCTGGTTTACTTAGTCTAATTTTCAAAAAGCAGAGGATTGAATCCTTTAGTGGCTAGACCAAGCTCTTTTAAACTCAAAAATATCTATTATTTTTTCCCTACTCATGGTAGGACAATTTTAGTTCTTCTTGACACTTTTCTATCAGATCACCACCATATCTATTTTAACATGGAGTGGTATACCCCTCAGGTGAGGCTGAATTTAACCCAATTCTACCTCAACACTACCCACCTTAAACATGAAAGAACTATTTTTCACATCATTAAAATTTGGAAATATGTTCATCGACCTGAGGGGGATTCTAGCTAGATATAGTGGTGGATAGATGTTATTACTCACATGATTTCCTTTCTTCATATTTATGGTAAACAAGCTTCTCCTTTTTGATGACATATTATTAATGCCAAAAACTATGAATACATCTGATCTACACAAGAGAAGTAATCTACTCTTTTTAATGTTCATTTACAAACTCAAGTATCTCATTAGCATCATAAGTAGTAAATTGAGTAGATACACAAGACCAGAGGAGCTCAACTATGAGGTCAAATGCATTCAAATAAAATTAGGGACAAGGTCACCAAGGAGTAATTTTCACTTTTGTGATCTATAAGGGTTGCTAATAGAATTAAAGCTACAAAATAAGTATCTTCTTGTCTTACCAAACTCCCTGACATTATTTAGGCCTTTTTACATCATTATCATGGAGTTTTCTTATACTAGGTTGACTCCCATGAGTTTTAAATTGCTCTCCCTCAACATCTCCAATCTATTCTCTTAAAGTTTTTAATACTCAATAGGTCATATATGGTAGGCCTCTAACCCTTAGTGACCTTCATGAGATGGTTATGCAAATGGTTATTGATAAAGCCTCAAGCATTGATGGTTTCCCATGTTAATTTTATTAGATTTTATGGGGTACCATTGGTCTTCATCTCGATAAGGTATACTCTGAGCTATGATACCAAATTCTTTGTGATCTCTCATAAATAAAGATAACATTAAATTCATCCCTAAATTTGGTGACTTTGATATTATTACTAGCTAATAGATGACAACTCTTCTCAATGTCTCTTAAAATATTATTGCTAAGGCATTGGATCCCATACTTAAACATCTTCTTCCCTTAATTATTAGAACTAAACAAAAAGGTTTTCTTCGTCACCAATACATTTTGGGAAATATCATTATTGTTTGGGAAGGCATGGAATAGGCTTGGGTTTTTAATCAAAAGGCCCTATTTGTTAAGATTGATTTTAAGAAGGCTTATGACCATATTAAGTGGCCATTTATTTTTTCCATGCTTCAAGCCCTCAGTTTTGGTCCCTAATTTTTGTAAACAATTAACATACTTTTTCAATATGCTAGGGCATGTATCACCATCAATGTAACTCAGGAGTTTCAATTTGAAATTCATATATCTATCATGTAGGGTTCCCTTTAACCCCTTCACTTTATGTGTTAGCAAGAGAGGGTTTTAGTTATTTTCCTTCTAATTATGCATCCTAAGTTTGGTGAAAGGCATATCTCTCGCTCAGTGTGATCATTAATTGCTAAATGGGCATTTTGTTGAAGAATAATTTGTCACTCTTCAAGAAGAGGAGGATAAAATTAAGAATGCTATAGATTGTCTTCATATATTTTGTTTGGCCTCTGGATCATCCATTCAATGGAGAAAAACTCAATACTATTGCCACAATCTTGGTCCCAAACCCCCTTCTTTGGAGGGATATCAATGGGAATGGCTTCTTCCATGGGTTTAATTTAAGTTTCTTGGTATCCCCTTTGACTTTTGGGCTTCTCCTTCTAATTTTTGGTCCTATGTGGTTCAATGGGTTGAGAAAAAAAAAAAAAAATTTAATCACACAACCTCTATCTTTGATGGGCAAGTGTCAAATCTATTCTAAGGTCTTGACAGTTACACATGTTTATTATTATTCATGTTGGGCTCCTTATCATGTTGCCAATAATAGGCTAGAAAATATCCTAATAAACTTCCTTGGGTCAAATTCTAAGGGGTACAATGGATTTCATAGAGTTTCTTAGGAAATTTATTGTAAGCCTAAGGAGGTAGGTGGTCTATGTCTTCTAGACATTAAGCTTCAAGGTCTAGATCTTAACATTAAATGGGTTATTCATGAGAAGGAAGATGATGAAGCCTCAAATATTATACTTTGTCACTATATCTCTCAGGTAGTTCCTTGTGGTAGATGTGCTTGGAATGGTCCTGATCTCCATACTCTTCTTATTACCTTGGTTCTAAATAAATTTAAGGGTACCTTTGTCAATCAAAGTATATGGAAAGCTTGGAAAAAACTCAAAACCCATTTAATCTAGATAGGGGAGAGTTTAAAGAATGTTGTCTCTCTTAATTCTCATTCCCTTTGGTGGTCTCCTTGCTTGAAATTTCATAATATTCCCTTTGCTTTGGTTCCTTTGATTAAAGAGTTAAGATTATTCAATAAAGGTGTGAAAACCATAAGGGATCTCTTTTGCACTAGGAGTCATTATTAGATCTCTTTGCCATAAATTTAGACCAAATTAAATTTAAATAATACAGATGTTGAATCTATTTTTAAACTTCAAATCTCCATACTTGATGAGTATCTTCATAATATTAGATTTAGGTCTTTTAATCCTTGGTGGAAAGACTAACTTTGGCCCATAACCACTCCTTTTTCTCATTATTCTCCTTGACTAGGGTACAATATTTTATCCCCTAGCATATTCAAGCTGATACTGTCAATCATTGATGGAAACTTTGATCCAACCATGGGATATGGTCTAGAAGATTCTATAATGTTTAGGCCACTCCCATTGAGCCTAAAATGGCCCATTTTCTTTATTGCATCATCTATAAGGGTTTGCTTGTGGGTGACCAAATTCAGCACATGGGGCTTTCAAATCCCATTTACCTAGCCGTCCATCAGCTCAAGTTTATTAAGCATCTTTTTTGGTTTTGTTCTCACAAATAGTGATCTGTAAATAGGTAGTGTCCAAAACTACACCAATTACTCCATTTTATGGATGCTTTATAAATTCGTAATTTCCCATTAACTTAGAATTTGCATATTAATAAAATCCACTAGTAAAAATTGATAATAAGCAACAAGCATGAGTCACATAGACAATATGCACACTAATATTGATAACAAAGTTCACCCAATCTGGGATATGTCTTTGATTTCTATTCAAATGCAAAACTAATAGATTATTGATGCAAAATCACTTTGTACATTAGTTATCCTAGTAGGGGTTCTCGATCTATAAATAAATTTATTGATGTTCTCTAACTCTAGCCCAAGAAACTAGCTCTGGCTCTCGATTCTCAGCTCTATGTCTTGGCTCTTAGCTTTCAACTCTTAGATCTTGCTCTTGGTTCTAGTTGATTATTCTCAAGTCTTGTGTGTTATTATTCACACTTTTATTGTTTTTTCAAATGACCCATTCATACCCTTTATATAGGTTTATGGTTCTATAAAAGGTGGGATTAGATGATTATCATTTCCAAATTTTAAATAATATTCATAATTATCCCAAGACCAATGCTTGTGGGATTTAACATTATCCCCCCCACTTATCCCATATATATGGGATTCACCATTATCTATGCCTTTAAATAAAGCTCATACGTGGGATGAGGGAAATAATTATTGATTTATTTATTTAAATGATCCATGTTTGACTAGTCTATGCCATGTGTCACCTATAAATTTTTGTCCACATGTCCCATGCTAATTTATCTATATGAAAGCATTTAATTGGTCCATGTTGCCACATCATCAATTTTACTGGGTTTGACCATAACTTTGACTGGTCATACCTTTCACATATAGACTCAAAATTGGTTCTTTCAAAATGTGTCAAAAATACTATGATGAGTTATACACCATGGAACTAGTTCAAAAATGTTTTAAGACCATTAATTTTCTAGTTTGACTAGTTTTGACTATCTATTGGTCAAACTTTGACTAATGATATTTAGAGCATATGATGTCATTTTTTGTATTCTAATAACTAACATAAAGATCTTGATGATCTCTACATAATGTACTACATTTAAATAAAACCAAGGAACATTTGAAAATATCCTCTGAATCACACCTCAGCATTGAGAAGGCTTTTATTCCACCAAAAATTGAAACATTTATTTTCCTAGGACTGGATTTGGTTCTTTGAAATACCTCATAAATATCTCTATAGTGGAATATATGGAACTAATATTCTGATATGGGAATGCTATTT
Organism: Torreya grandis; assembly: GCA_037957365.1. NCBI lineage: Eukaryota > Viridiplantae > Streptophyta > Pinopsida > Cupressales > Taxaceae > Torreya > Torreya grandis. Next base: position 715,452 of record JARHVA010006661.1, read on the forward strand.
CATTCCTTTTCTATGTAAAATCATCAATTCACTATAAGCATAACATCACATAAAATGATCAATTTGAATAAGACATCTCAATATCAAAGAGACAAGTGTTTGACTAATTCGATGATCTACCAGTGAATAAGCTATCCTGTATAGCATGGGGATAACATAATTCATCTATTCCATTGGTTACATTTTCAAAATGGTGAACTACTTATAACTGCAAAATATCACTTGGTAAAACTGTAGACAAAATGTTGCCATTGTATGGGTCTTGAACTACATCCTACACATTCTATCATGAAATGCAATTTCATAACAATAGCTAACTAAATTGCAAGTATCAAATAGGTACACTAAACATGTACCAAATAGCCTATGTATACTATTAACAACTTCACAATGGAGTTAATTAAAATGTGATAAAAACCAAGCATGATAAACATGTTGCAAGATTCTCCTCATCTAGTTACTCCAAAAATATTCAAAGCTAAAACATTGGCTAATTTTCCTTTCATCAATCATCATAAATCAAAAATATTCTTTGAAAAATTTGCATGCTAATCTACAATTCCATCTATGTAAACATAAAATTATGGAACTTATTACCAACCCATTTTATCAGATTATCCCATTTAGGTGGTTTTATTGCCTTAGTAAATACTTGGGTTGACTCACAAACTAGTGGTGGATTAAGAACTTCATTTACCTTTACAAGAAGTCTTTATTTAATCATTATATTATTGTTTTGAGATGGATGATGTCTCCAACATTGCTCAACCTAATTCTAATTCACATGACAGTGAGGACAAAAGTTCCTCTTGGACTCCTTATTCGATGAGGAATCACATTTACCATTTGTCACTTTTGAATGATGATATTGGTCATTGGCACTAAGCTCATCAGGAAACCACTTCTATAAGAATGAATTTTTCTTCCAATAATAGAAAATAGAATGATTACTAAACCCACAAAAATTATATGGAGAAGCATACATCATTTTTTGTATATTAAAACTATATTATTTATACTAAAAAAGTACATCATAAAAAAATTTACAACTTCCATTATGTTTATGATTATTATTTGTGTAAGAATGAGGAGATGTAATCTCATTACCTCTTCTCTAAATTTTCTTAATTCTTTCATTTAGTGATGATGAATCATCAATTTCCTATAAAGAATCTTCCTATAGGACTAGTGGGGTAATCACTTGGCTGTCAAAAGCTTATTTCCCTTCAACATTCTTGGAGCAGTCTCCAGTTTCCATTCCTTCACTAGAATAACCCAAACTTGAAAAATGAGGATGATCTTATACCTATATTGGGTTATAAATTCCTTAGCCATTATTACCAAGGTCTCTTCTATCAAATTCCATTTTAATTAATAGTTTAGATCCAATACCTTTAGTATGTTTTTAAAAATCACCAAAAGCATTACCTAAATCTGAATGGGTGGAAGAAAAACATGGTGATGACCTTACAGTGCATTTTCATATCATGGTTTCTACACCTAAAGTGGTAGGTAAATCCTTCTTAATCTCACCATACTACAATATGATCAAGAGTTCATCCTTGGATTTGAGCTCAGATCTCAAAAATGTAATTTATTATTAGAGGGAATAGATCTTGGATCTTAGGAAAGTATTCTCATCTTTAATTTATTTGTTGATGCTTTCAAGCTCTTCTAGCCTCTCTCTTTTCAAGTCTTTACCCATAACTAATTACAAAAAACTGATACCTCCAAAATAATACACACTATAAATGGAATATTAACAAGTCTAAATATCTACAAATACTGAATCAAACCCAAACTGATATCAAATTCAAACCAAAATCAAACCACTAAATTCAACCACTCTAATACCAAACTTGATCTATAAACAGGTAGTGTCCAAAACTACACCAATTACTCTATTTTTATAGATGCTTTGTAAATTATCAATTTCCCATTAATTAACTTGAAATTTTCAAAATAATTAAAATCAACACCTAAAATTGATAATAAGCAACAAGCATGAGTCACAGAGACAATATGCAAATTAGAATTGATAATGGATTTCACCCAATCTAGGATACATCTCTAAGTCTTGCTCACAGGTAAAACTAATCAATTATTGATGTAAAAACACTTTTTACATTAGTTATTCCAATAGGGGTTCTTGATCTATAAATAAATATTTTGATGTTCTCTATCTCTGGATTTGGTAGTTGGCTCTAGCTCTTAGCTCTATCTATCAACTCTTAGTTCTCAGATCTGACTCTTAGTTCTCAGATATGGCTCTTAGCTCTCAGCTCGACTCTAGCTCTTGGTTTTGCTTGATTATTCTCAAGTCTTATGTGTTTTTCTTCACACTTTGATTGTTGTTCACACTTTAATTCTAATTTCAAATGACTTGTCCATACCCTTTATATAATTTTATGGGTCCACAAAAGGTGGGCTTGGATGATTATCTTTTCCCAATTTTAAATAATATTCATAATTATCTTAAGACCAATATTTTTGGGATTTAACATTATCCCCCCACTTATCCCAATTTTAAATAATATTCGTAATTATCCCAAGACCAATATCTGGGTGACCATTATCCATGCCTTTGAGTAAGGCTCATATATGGGATGAGGGAAATAATAATTTATTTATTTATATAAATGCTCAATATTTGAATAGTCTATGCCATGTGTCACCTACAAATTTGTCCACATGTCTCATGCTAATTTTTACATGGCCAACATTTAATTGGTCCATGTTGGTATCTCTTCACTTTTACCGAGTTTGACCACAACATGGACTGGCCATAACTTTCACAAACAGACTCTGAATTACTCTGTTCAAAATGTGTTGGAAAGCTTGTGATGAGTTCTACACCATGAAACTAGTTTACAAACATTTAAAGACCATAAATTTTTATAGTTTGACTAGTTTTGATGACCTATTGAGAAATTTTTTACTAATGATAATTGGAGCATACAATGTCCCTTTTTTGCATTCCAACTGTTATCAAAAAAGGTCCTAATGATATACACATAATGGACCATGTTTTAAAAAAACTAAGGAACATCTAAAAATATCCTCTAGATTAGATAGTTAGCATGGCATTGGATTTATTCCCTCTTTCATCTATTTAAACCTAAGTTTTTTACATGGAAGATGGATCTTTTCAGGGACTCTACCCTACTTCCTACAAGATACAATAGATTTTGATATATTTTTCATGATAACATTTTATTTCATAACTAGAAATCTAGAAAATATGCTTACTTTAATCATGAGGAAATGGAATGTAGTTTTTTTGTTACTAATAAAATTATTATGATTTCCAATCCCACTATATAGATTAAAATCTAGAATAACAAATTTTGCATGGAATTTAGTCACCTTTAGCACTTACTTGATAAATAGGGAAATGCCTTGTGTAAAGTTATCCAAGAACCTCTAGAGATATGATGGTTTTCATCACCTCCTCACGGATGGGGATGTAGTACACACTAGAAATGTTTCAAGAATAGACATAAGAGCCTCTCTTCCCATTAGTCACCACCTCACCAGTCTTCTTCATGACATGGTAGAATGAGTGAATCTTCTAGGAGTGAAGGTGATGGTAGAGGTTCCCCCCCACCAAGACCATGGAGGTAATGGCATGGGTTTGGAACCTCCCCCTTAAGACAAGTATCTATGACTAGATTTGGTAATTTTACTGGATAGACACATGGATGGAAAAAAAAATCATAGTAAAATGATGGATGGGAACCTTTACCTATGGACAAGAGCCCCTATTTAGGGTGGTTGGGCTGATAAACTATGGGAACCACCTCTTCTTTTACCTCTTCCAGCCTCCATGTTTTTTGCTACAACTTAATTATTCCCTTTATTGTTATGTGCTCTTATGAATGCTTTTTTAGTTATTACACATCTTTGATTTGATGTTTTATTGAGTGGTGATTATTGACCCTCTATTGGACCTATTGCTTCTTGACGAGTTTTTATCCTCAGTTTGACTTTGCTCATGGGGTGTGACCTTTCTATCTATTTTTTTGTATGATTAACATTGTAATTTATACTTTTTTATATTAATATTAATATGAAATTCAATTAAAAAAAACTCTAACAAAATAAAATATTACATCCATTCTAGCATAGCTTTAATATTTGGGGCAAGTGCTACTATTTAGAATTATTGTGTTGTCATTTTCAACCTATTTTTACATCAAAATATTTGAATCACCATGAAACTAATGTGAAAATAGAGCATCTATTTAAGACCAAACATGTATTGTATTAAATAAACTCACTATACTATCTTTTATATTATTATTTTTAAGAACAAGGATTAAAATCACATAAAAACACTTTTTTAAATTATTATTCAAAAACTGAAGATTTAATATTAGAAGGGAATGGAAATTTTAAGTTGGTATCTATATGGTATTTAAATAATGTCACATTAGAGTTTGAAATTTATTTTAGAGGGGACTTAATATGTATTCAATATACATTTTTCATTTTCTTCCATGAATTGAAGAGAATAATATTTTAAATTGATTTAAATAAAAAATTTGAAATGTATTAAAAAAGTTGATTCAATACTTGAATATGAATGTATATGTGTTAAACACTAAGATTTAATTATTATAAATCTTACATGTCATAATATGATTGGTTACTTTATATACTCTGATTAGAAAAATGTTAGATACATAATAGATATTACATGTTCAACTTTTAAAGGTAGAAAATTATATATGCATACCAATACATTCCATAAATAATAGTAATGTTCAATAATTTGTATATGCTCAACATCCAATGTGTTTCTCCTATAGTGTCTTCTTGTTTCAAAACAACTTCTATATATACTCATTATTCTGACCATGGGTTAAATTTGATAGCAGAATGAATAATTTTATCACCTTAATAATAAAATATAGTTGAAAATTTTCAAATATCATAATGAATAAAAGGAGAAAATTTTGGTGTACTTACTCTGGATATTGGATTTAATTCAATTTTATTCAAAAAAATAGAAGAAAGAGAAAAAATAAAAATAGTTAAAAAATTATTAAAGATTTTATTATTAAAATAAATTAAAAAATTAATTTTTTCAATGTCAAGGACTCAAAAATATCTATTCTCTATAATTCATCCTTTACATAATCTCAACATCATTTATTTTTTATACCATAACAGATAACCTAACATATTTTACACCACAACTGACATAATTATATTTTTAGTATTTTGATATTTCCTTTCTTTAAAAGATGAAATGCCTAAGCAATGTTGAATGGATAGCCATCATTTTTAAAAAAATCACCCACCCAAATTTAACTCTGGGTAATTTGTTCCATATTACAATATCCAGATAAGTGTTGTTCAATATGGGCATTGTCATAACTATGCCCCAACATAAAATTAATAGAGATGGGACAATTACCTCTTCAAACTCTATGCACACCTATACTGATGAAATTCAATTACTTTATAGATATATTTTCTTGTTCCCCCAAAACATAAGTAAATTTTAGAGTTTTAGGAAACCTAAAAATCTATGGCCACATCAAGGACTGAAAAAGATCATTTTTGCCTTCAGCGGATTCATTTAAGATAGTCAAAAATTGAGAGGAGGCAGCCTCTACTGAAGAGAGGATAGGTCAAAGCAACAATATTTGCATCCTTTGTGCACTCTATTTAAATATTAATTCGATCAGCTATTCCTACATAGTAATGTCATATCTAATTGGAGGTCATGTATGTCTACATTTTGGCTTTAGTTTACAATAATTTTCACCATACAATTTATACTACTTCTAATTTAAAATATAACAAGGTGATGTAAATAGCAGCTAAATATTTTTTTATAATAGTTTGCATTAAATTCAATACCCTGCTTATGTCTTATGTACTACTACTATGTTTTATGGACAATGTTGTATATTGAAATCTATCTATGTCATCTGAGATATAGGAAATGTCAAAATAACATAATAATAATGTATCCCAGTTTTATGTGAATCCTCTTACTTTGAGTTACATAAATTTGTCCATCTTAGATTGAATTTTCAAAACCAATTTTCACATAAATAATGGAAGAGGTGTGCAAGAAATGACTTCTATCTCCCATGGTTCTTTTAATATTAGAGTATGCTTGATGGGTGGGGCTCTTCAACATGGAAATTTGGTGAGTTCTTATATTTACAAGCTCATTGAGATGAGATGATAGCTAGTACATACCACTTTTATTTAGTGCACAACCACATCAATAAAAACATGTATTGCATAGCCACTACACTATTTCTACTTTTGTATTTGGTTTTCCTATAATAAAAGGTAATTACTTACTTTATTATTTGTAATTAGGGGTTTATAGGGATGCTCTTTGGGTGTTATGAATTTTTTTCTCATATATGATGGGAATATAATACTGAAACTTCAAAATTGATAATAGGAAACACCAATCTTACTCAATGGCCATGCCCTTTTTTTTGTTTGGTTTCAAGATACAATCTTAGGGACTTTATAAGGAATTTAAAATATAAATTATGATAGCTTGATTTCCATTTCCCATTTCAAAATTTTATAAGCCATACCATAGAATGAACATCTAATATAATGGTAGAACTTTAATGATTCTTAAAATTACCTGCTTTTAAGAATCTCATCTGCATCTACATGATTTTTTGTAAAGCTATCAAGTTTGAGTAGGCCATAAGGGCACTATGAATTGTCTACACATCTATATTAACATATTTATCACATTTATAGATAACTTTTGAAGGGCTCTTCATTGCACCCATTCTATGCATACCGTGCAATCATGGGTGATTCCAAGCTAATGTTGGGTTAAAAGGGTGTTAAGTGGCAATGATCTAAATCAAAAATATCTTAATTTAAATTAAAATTTTGAGGGTCTTTTGTAAATAATCTCAATATAGTGTTAAAATATAATTTGTGGTATTTTTAATATAGTTTGAGTTTCTAATTTTTTTTTGATACAATAAATGTTTGTTAAAGAATATTATAAATTTATTGTTAGAACATTTCACATTATATTAACAAAAAAATATAATTATAGAAGATTGTGAATTAAAGTAGTTGGATACATCATGGCTCAAAAATCCTTGAAAGAGGAATAACCTGACTCTAAAACAAAAAATCAATGGATCAAGGCATAACCTAAAAGATTACAAATAACTAGAAAAGAAATTTTTACACACAAGCCACTGTTTAAGAGCTATAGGTGAAGGATCATCGTTAAGAAGCATCAACCAAGTGGGTGGTGCCATGTCAAGCATCTCTAGAGCATTCTAGACATCTAGGGATAATAATAAATAGTGATAGGCCAATCATCAGTCAGTTGTGTAGGAACAATAATGTTTATCAGGACCATTATGAAGGACCAGCATCAAGATTTCCATGAGAACTCTAGCCACCCCTTAGGGGATGGCAAGGAGAAAATTAACCCCTAATTTTAGGCCAAATTTTTCTTTTACGCTTCTTGGGAGAATGATGTGGAAGATTGAAGGGAAGGCCATCAAGAAAAACCTTACTCATAGTGCAAAGGGTACTCCTTAAGTGGTTGAGGAGCTCTTGTAGGTGGTAGAGGTCTAGATCCATATTTTCTACTTGAATTAGAATATGTAAATAGATCAAAGAAATAATAGAAACCTTTTCATTAACTTGAAATGAAATTTCACAATTCTCATAGTTATAAATAACATTGATCTTGGTTTTCCATATTTCAAATAGAATAATAACATGAAAGAGTTCCTAGAGAAAGGTAATAGAGGATAGTTAATTAAAATAATCTCCAAAGAGCACCTATTTCCAAGAGAAAGACTCATGGTGATAACTCTAAAATAATGAATAAATCTAACACCAAGTAAAATGGGCTTTTAGATAAAACCAAAACATATACTTAAAGGATTCTAGATGCTTACAAGCTAGATAGAATGGATGGGGAATGTGTATGTGGATAATTCTTTCACCAAGGAGAAGTCATTGAAAAATCAAACACCAAAATGTTAAAAATTATCTAGCTCGGGCTCTAGGCCAAGTTGCCACACATGATCTAGATGGGTGAGCCAAGTTCTAGGAGAGGATTAGAGACCCTAACGCATGTTGAGCTTGCCAATATCTAGAGAAAAGGGACTCATCACCTTATAAATATCTTGGGAGATTAGATCTTGAAATGCATATCATCATTCCACCTCTATCCTTTCCACCAGGCCCTAAGAGGCTACAAGCCAAGTTTATGCTAGGTAGTAACTCCTGAATATGAAGAATAGAAGGTAAGTCTACATTATTTAACTAAAACTTGATTTTTAGTTCATGCCAAGGAATCCAATCCTTGGATGCAACCAAATCTCAAATAGTGTGAAACTCTTTTTTAGAAAAATTATAGAACTTTAATGTTACGTAATTTAGCTAGAGGAACAAAAGAAGAAGTGAAAATAGGGAACCACATTAAGATATGGTCATTAAAAGACAACCATGTGTGAAGAACATCCCCCACCCACTTCAAGTAGGGTTTTATGGCTTCAACATCCTTCTAAATTATTTTGACAACAAAAGAGATATAAATCTTGACAAGAACCATAGTGATGAGAAGGAAATGGAAGCCAATATTTTTCCAACTAGTTTTACCATAGGAAGAGCCCACAGAGATACAATGTCTTAGTAAAATTTTATAATATTTATTTTCCTCAATAGGTTGAACAACCCACTTATCACATACGGACATACATTTATAATAGGTGTCAATAATGCACATGCCACCTTTATCATGAGGGAGGCAAAAAATATCCCAGGCCACCCAATGAAAACTCTAGGCATGATTAGAATTGGCCTAGAGGAAGTATTTAAGGATTTTGGATAGAACATAACAATAGGTCTTAGAGGGAGCTCAACAAGAGGAATAATATACATGAGTAACATCCAATATTTTGGTACAAATATGAAACTTGTTTGCTAGAGATAAGGGCTTAGTGATCAATTATTCAATCTTCTTTTCAATCATGTTGAGGACATAATGTTAAAGCTCAGCTAGAGAACTCTCAAAATAAAAGGGGATGACCAATAACTTGAATTTTCACCCTCAATACATCCATTTCCAATTATACTTATGAAGCCACTTAGTCATAGGCATCATGCTTTATCAAAAGATCTAATTTTTCTTCTATTTTAGGTTGGAGCGAGAAGCCAAAAAAAAGTGTTGAAGCATTAGATAGGATCAATAAAGGTGGTCTCTTTTTATTTAAATGTGAGGAAGGTTTAATTTTTAAATTTCCCATTAATCGGCTAGGAGGTGTGATCAAGAAAAATAATTCCCCAAACAAGCCCTTGAAAAGCTCTAGAAGTTATTAGATAACCCATGGCTTCAATAGATAATACATAAAGTGCTAGATTAAGGGGACAACATTAGTGAATAGAATGTTTTATGACAATTAATAGTGAGGTATGTTGAAGCATCATGAGTCAATGTCTGCACATCATAAATGAAGTAGGGGCCAAAGTTGAGAGCCTTGAGCATGGCAAGAATTAATTGCCACTCAATCTTATGATAACATTTTTAAAAGTCTAATTTAAGAAAAATAGTTATTTTGAGAGAGGAACGAGTCCAAGCCATGCCTTCCCATAATATAATAAGATTATCCAAAATATAACTCCCTCTAATAGTTCTTATTTGATTTGGTCTAACAATGACAGGTAAAATGAGCCAGACACAGTTGGTGAGGGCTTTAACAAGAATCTTGTAAGAAACATTAAGGTTATCAACCTCTACCTGGTAATAAACTCAAGGTATTAAAATTTAGGAATGAATTTGATATTACCTTGGTGGATCATGGGTTTAAGAGACTAATATGATAAGGACTCTTTATAGACTTGTAGTAAATTAGATTTGGTAAACTACCAGGTGGATTTGTAAATTTGCATGCAAAGCCATTGACACTAGGGCCTTTATCATTTCTCATGAAATTTAGAGCCTATGTGAGCTCCTACAAAGTGAGTAGGGAATCAAAAATTCATTGATTGGTAGGTGTGAACTTATAAGGCACCACATCAAGGCATTTACTAAGCCCCTAGGTTCACTCATCTATGAAGGTTGGGATTGAAAAACCATCTTGTAATGTTAAAGGAATGTTAAAGAGATATAATACTGAGATGTTATCTAGGATTGATCCAATTGAATGGATTTAATTTTTTTGTGATCTTGCTTGGATTTAAGTGATTTGAAAAATACTTGGTGGCCTTTTCACCAATATTTAACCAATGCAACTGAGCATGACATTGAGTACATATGGTTGTATGTTTTTCTAACACCTTAAGGTAGTGTTTGAGAGAGGTTTTAAGTCATTATAGCTTCACATTCAAAGGATCAAGATCAAGAGAGATAGAGAATCATTATAACTCATTAAGTGTGGCCTCCTCTAATTGCTTTCTAATATGAAAAACATGTTTTCCATGGTGGTAGAGCAAGGAGGTGGTGTGTAAAATGACCTCATTATACCATTCAATCCATCTTGTAGCATATGGGGGCGATAAGATGATGTTCTAAGTTTGAAAGATGAGTTAGATCATTCCATCACGGTTCAACATAAAAATTTTAATGATAAATTAATTACTTAACACATTATACTATCTTGAAGTCCATTTCACTTTGTAGGAAATAAGGGAATGGTATCATAAAATAATACTAGAATGGATGTTGATAGTTTATCCATCAATGCTAGAAAATGAAAAAAAAAATTACTCTAACAACATAAAGCAGTTGAGTCATTTGATCACACGATGATCTCCAAATTAGTAGTTGGACCATGTAAAGCAGGACATGGGGTTAAATGTCCATTGCAAAGGAGTGGGTTGACTACACCCCATTTATTTTTGAAATAAAACTAAGCCTCACACTCAAAAACACACAAACTCATAGGGAATCCCCCAACCTTGTCTTTGGGGTGTTCAATAATGTTGAAATCTCCACACATTATCCATGTGGTACCAGGCAACACATCAACCAAAGATCTCCAATAATGGAGTGGTTAGGGCCTTCATTAGGTGCATAGATGTTGAGAATGCCAAATGGATGGCCATAAATTTAAATAATAATCCAAAATTCCCATTGTTAAGTGTCCTCCCCCATGGAAATAATATATGGGAAACCTTAGGAGAAATTAAAATATAATTTCCACCATGTCCCTCATTATGCAAGATGGTAATCTAGGTGGCATCATGCTAATGATTCTAAAGATGGATAGAGGAGAAATCCAAACACTTTAACTTCCTATAGATAAATAATATATAAAAAACTAATTTTTTTATAAGAAACACACATAAATTATTTGTAGGTAGACTTTGTAAGACCCCTAACATTCTAAAATAACACATTCATGAGGAAGGGTCATCCATATGAAGCTTTCCTTGTCCATTCTCATAATCTTCCAATGTCATAAAGTTGTTGCACTGGTGAGGACATGAATTTATTCTTGATGTAATAAAGTGACATTTGAATTCTTATTCCTTTGAAGGAGATTTTATGCCCTTGCTAGGTGGGTTGTAAGACCATCAAGAGAAGGATCCACTAGTTGAGAGAACCTCAACCATGAACATCATAGTATTTTTGTAAATTGAAGAAACACTCTATGGTTCAGAATAAATTAGGATTATAAGGGAGGGTAGAGAAGTCCCCTAATAGGGTTTGATAGCTAGAGAAGAAACATTCAAAGGTGGCATCTGGGGTGGGCTTTGTGGCTTAGGGCCTGGTGACCTTTTAGGGGGCACTATCATCCAAGCATCGCCTTAGCTTGTCAATTTGGGCATCTCAACCTAAGGATATGGATAAGGGGGCTTAGGATGATCCATGTGAGGATAATATTTGATGTGGTGATCTAAAGATACTGGTTGTGAAGCCACTATTCATAAGACACTATTCATAGAGTACTATTCATGAGTACTATTCATGAGTATTATTCACTAGCATTATTCACCAATCACTATTCATGGTGACATGGTAGTGGTTCCCATGGTGGGTCCCAAGTGGTGGGTCCTAGGATATGGGCCTTACAGAGAGGGTCCCAAGTGGTGTGTAGTGATGTGGCATGCAGGTGATGTGGCTGATGATGTAATGGATGATGCAATAGGATGGTGAAGTGGTAGGAGGGCCCTTTAGAGGGTCTTATAGTGTGGTCAAGGTGGTGTCACATGATGAAAAATATAAAGGGTCATGCATGGGTCTAATTTTTAAGGGGACCCATGATTCACATGTGTAGATAAAGTCAAAGGGTGATTACAACACCTTGTAGACTTATGTGAGCACATGGAAGAAGAAGACCGAAAATCACTATTGGTGATTGGCCTCATATGTGTGAGTGAAGCATAATTATTAGAGTCACATGGGGTATCTTGGATCTTGTATAAAGTGGATCATCCACTTTGTTTATCCTTGAAGATGAAGGCAATAAAAACACTACTGAGTGTTTGGACTCACTTGTGGAAGTGGGGAGCAAGTTTTGGATCCACATGAAAGTGGAACATAGTCTTGTCTAAGTGGAGGGCCATTTTTGATGGATTTTGGCACATGGGGATAAACAATACTATAGATTGATATGCACCCACTCAAATGTGTCAAGTTTCATTAATTGGAAATGAAGTTATCTCTCCCTCTCTCTTCTTTTTTCTCATTATAAAATGCTATAAAGAATTATCTTCTCCTCTCATTTTATTATCCATTTAGTGGATCATGGAGAAGCCATCGGAGGCTCTCAATATTAGATCCATGGTTAGAGATTAGATATTGTAAGGATTAGGATTAGATTATCTCACCTAAATTTTTAGGTTATAAGCATCAGATGTAGGTTACAATTTGAAGCATGGAAGGCTAGATTTCTTTGCTCACATATATGCATGATGGATCCATAGAGGAGGTTAGAACTTAGAAGGCATGGTTGTATGATTGGTTCACCTAAAGAGAGTTTCTATGAGGAGTTTTATTTTAGAGAGATATTTTATAATGTAGATATGAATTCTGGATGTTGCCTTTGCCTCATGGTTTTTTCCTAGCTAGTTTAATAGGGTTTCCATGTATATCTAGGGTTTTGGATTGACTTTCATGTTTATTTTTTTATATTTTAGTTTATTTTAACTCCAAATATAAATTCTTGCACATGTAGGAATAGTTGAATGTTTATTTATTTATTAATTCTAGTATCAAAGTTTGGCTTTACTTTAGATTTTGGTATCTATGAGCCTTATTGATCCCCAACAAGTGGTATCAAAGCCATGGTTGTTTGGCTAGTTTTGTGCAAATAGGAACTATAGGTGGAGAGACTCATATATATATAACATTTTTCATGGTAGGTATTATCTTTTGGTGGAAGACAAAGAATGGAGGAAATAAGTTAGAGAAGTTTGACCAATCATATTAGCACTAGTAGTGTTCTTATTGAAGCAACTGTACAACTTATGATGGAGCAAGTTGGTATCCATTGGTGTAGAAGGAGGGAGATAACAAGGCATGAAATTTTTATGGTTCTTAGCTTGAGAATAGGTGCACTTTTATGGGATCATACTACTATAATATTTGTTTGAGATGTGCAAAAAAACCGTGAAGAGGATGAGGTACCAAAAACCTAATTTTATACCTATTATAGTTGATGGATGGAGAAGAATAAGTGACCCAAGTTTCTGTGGAAGAAGAAGGCTGGTGTTGGATATTTCAAAGACTCAAATATGTATTGAGTGAAGTGGTCAATGGTTATGGTGTAGCTAATGTAAGTAACCATGAGGATCGATGTATGGAGTAACTCTGCACATGAGTTGTATTGACATGTAGTAGATTAGGATACAATTCCAATGTGAAATCAAAAACTCGATAGGTGTTATTATACACTAAGTAATATGATGACTTACTAAGAAATATATGGGCACCATGGTGATCATGCTGGGTAGCATTTTTCTATATGTATAAGTTAGGTGTTAAATTTTATGTGTTATTATTTCTAGATGTAGACTACTATTATGAGTATGGTTAGCACTTATTTCTATTTAGGATTTGGAGCAGTGTGATGTCATTTTGACATCATTTCTATATCATGGCCTTGTGATGAGATAAGAATATCTAGGATGGTTATGTGGATGAGGTATAGTTATTGGTTTGTAGTATTATATATTTTATGGGTTCTAATAGGCATGTTGATGTGGTTTAAGAATACCTTCATGGAGAGCCATGCTTTAACATAGGATGCTACTATGTTTGATGGCATGTTGGTTGCAAGCCCCAACATGATCATTGGTGAGATGGGTCAGGTTTCGAGGATGTGATGAGATCAAAGAGAAAACCAAGGATGGAGATGACAATGGACATGGAAGTAATGAAGTGAAGTATCCCACTTCTTGTGGTTGAGATTTGTCTTCCATAATGTCTTAGAAAAGGAGAAGATAGTTCTCCTATGTATCCAAATCATTAGGAGTAGGAGAAGCCTCAAGAGAGCCATGATGTACTAAAATGGATACTTATAAGTAGCAAGAGTTGTGATCAGTTCATGATAGAATCCTAGATAGAGGATTGGGTCTATGGTGAAGGGTGATTCACTATAGTTGCTACACATTTATAGTGAGCATATAGATGTTGACAAAGTTTTATAGATAGAGAAGTTTTAGTAGTGCATAAAACTTCTTCTAGGTTTGTGTGTAAGTAATAGTGTGCATGGATAGTATTTGGGTGTCATTTGGTTGGTATAATATGTAGGTATTTGAAAGTTCAATGTATATGACATCAAGTGGGAGATTGTTAGGTATGAAGCCACTATTCATAGGTCACTATTCATGGAGTACTATGCATGAGCACTATTCACCAATCACTATTCATGGTGACATGGTAGTGTGTCCAAAGTGGTGGGTCTAAGGATGTGGGCCTCATGGAGAGGGTCACAAGTGGTGTTTAATGATTTGGCATGTAGGTGATGTGGCATGCAAGTGATGTGGTTGATGATGTAGCAGGATGGTGAAGTGGTAAGAGGGCCCTCTAGAGGGTCATATGGTTTGGTCAAGGTGGTGTCACATGATTCAAAAGACAAATTTTCATTAATGGGTTGAATTTTTAATAGGACCCATGATTCACATGTGTAGATAAATTTAAAAGGTGATTTTAACACCTTTTGGACCTGTGTGAACACATAGAAGAAGACAACAAATCACTATTAGTGATTGGCCTCATATGTGTGAGAGAGGCATAATTATTGGAGTCAAATAGGGTGGCTTGGATCTTGTCTAAATTGGGTCATCCACTTTGTTGACCCTTGGAGATGAAGATAAAAAAACACTATTGAGTGTTTGGACTCACTTGTGGAAGTGGGGAGAAAGTTTTGGAGCCACATGAAGGTGGCACATGCTATTGTCTAAGTGGAGGGCCATTTTTGTTGGATTTTGGCATATGGGGGAAATCACCACTATGGATTACTATGCACCAACTCAAATTTTTCTAGTTTATTTGCTTAGACATGAATTTATCTCTCCCTCTCTCTTCTTTCTTTCTCATTATAAAATGCTATACAGCATTATGTTCTCCTCTCAGTTTATTATCCATTTAGTGGATCATGGAGGAGCCTTTAGAGGCTTTCCATTTTGGATCCATGGTTATAATTTAGATATTTTAAGGCTTAGGATTATATTATCTCACTTAGATGCTTAGGTTGTAAGCATTAGATGTAGGTTACAGGTTAGAACATGGAAGGCTAGATTGTTTTGCTCACCTAGATTCATGATGGATCTATGGAGGAGGTTAGAACTTGGAAGGCATTGTTGTATGTTTAGTTCACATAAAGAGAGTTTCTATGAGGAGTTATGTTATAGAGAGAGATTTGATGATGTAGATATGAAGTTTGGATGCTACCTTTGCCCCATGGCTTTTCCCTAGCTGGTTTAGTAGGGTTTCATTATGGTTTGTCTCTCATGTTTATGTTTTTATATTTTAGGTTATTTTAATTTTGTATATAAATTATTGTGCATGTAGGAATATATGAATGTTTTGGTTTATTTCCTAACACTGATATTAAATCTAGGATTTGCTTTAGCTTTTGGTACATATGAGCCTTATTGATCCCCAACAAGTGGTATTAGAGCCATGGTTGTTTGGTTGGTTTTATGAAAGTGGGAGATAAAAGTGGAGAGACTCATATATACATACATATGTGTGTGTGTGTGTGTGTGTGTGTGTGTGTGTGTGTGTGTGTGTGTGTGTGTGTGTGTGTGTGTGTGTGTGTGTGTGTGTGTGTGTGTGTATGGAATTTATGCATATTTTGGCCAAATATTATGGTAGTAGGATCCCACAATCATGTGCCTCTTCTCTAGCCAAGAACCAAAACAAGGTCATGCCTTTTTATCTCTCTCCATCTACACCAATAGAGACCAGCTTACTCCACCACAAGCTCTATAGTTGCTTCAGTAGGAACACTGCTAGTGCTAATATGTCTAGTCAAGCTTCTCCACCTTCTTTCCTCCATTATCCATCTTCCACCAAGAGAGAATACCAAGCATGAAAAAATTATATATATATATATATATAATTTTTTCATGCTTGGTATTCTCTCTTGGTGCAAGATGGATAATGGAAGAAAGAAGGTGGAGAAGCTTGACTATACATATTAGCACTAGCAGTGTTCCTACTGAAGCAACTATAGAGCTTGTGGTGGAGCAAGCTGGTCTCTATTGGTGTAAATGGAGAGAGACAAAAAGGCATGACCTTGTTTTGGTTCTTGGCTAGAGAAGAGGCTCATGATTGTGGGATCTTACTACCATAATATTTGGCCAAGATATGCATAAATTCCATGTAGAGGAGGAGGTACCAAAAACCTAATTTTCTACCTATTGTAGTCGATGGATGGAGAAGAACAAGTGACTCAAGATTCCATGGAAGGGTAAGTCTAGTGTTAGATCTTTCAAATACTCAAAAATGCATTGAGTGAAGTGCTCAGTGGTTGTAGTGTAGCTTTTGTAAGTAAATTTAATGATCAATGCATGGAGTAACTTTGCACATGAGTTGGGTTAACATATGGTAGAGCAGGATGTAGTTCGAATGAAGGCTCAAAACTCGATAAGTTTTGTGATGTAATAAGTAGTATGATGACTTCCCAAGAATTATATGGGTATTATGGTGATCATGGTGGGTAGTAGTTTGCTACATGTAGAATTTAGGTGCTGACTTTTATAGGTTCTTCTCTTCAAGTGTAGACTAATGTTATGAGTTTGGTTAGCACTTGTTTTTATTCAAGAGTTAGAGCAATGGATGTCATTTTGACATCATTTATAAATGGTGGTCTCATGATGAGACAAAAGTATCTAGTATGGCTATGTAGATAAGGCAAAGTTTTTGGTTTGTAGAATAAGAGACCATTTGAGTTCCAATAGGCATGTTGATGTGGTACAGGAATAACTTCATGGAAAGCCATGGTTTAGTAGAGGATGAATTATTTTTGATGGCATGTTGGTTATAGGCCCCAACATGATCATTGGTGAGATGGCCTAGGTTGCTAGGATGCAATGAGATCAAGGAACAAACCAAGGATGGAGATACACAGTAGACATGGATGTAATGAAGTGAAGTATCCCACTTCTTATGGTTGAGAGTTATCTTCTAGACTGTCTTAAAGGAGGAGAAGATAGTTGTGTTATGTATCAAATTCATCATGAGTGGGATAAGCCTCATGAGATCCATGATGTACTAAATTAGATACTTTTAAGTAGTTGGAGTTGTGATCAATTTATGGTAGAATCCTAGATAGAGGATTGCATCTGTGGTGAAGTGTGAGTCACTTCAATTACTACACATCTATAGTGGGCATCTAGATGTTGACAAAGTCATCAAGAAAAATAAGTTTTATTAGTACAAAAAACTTATTTTAGGTTTGTGTGTGAGTATTAGTGGGCACAGATAGTAGTTGGGTGGCATCTGGTTGGCAAAAAATGTAGGTGTTTAAAAGTCCTATGTATATGACTTCAAATGGGAGATTGTTGGGTATGAAGCCACTATTCATAGGTCACTATTCATGAAGTACTATTAATATGCACTATTCACTAGTCATTATTCATGGTGACATGGTAGTGGGTACCATAATGGGTCCCACAGTGGGTCACAAGATGTGGGCCTCATAGATAGGGTCCCAAGTGGTATGGAGTGATGTGGCATATAGTTCATGTGGTTGATGATGTAGTAGGATGGTGAAGTGATAGGAGGGCACATTGGAGGGTCCTGTGGTGTGGTAAATGTGGTGTCACATGATACAAAAGACAAAGGTTCATGCATGTGTCAAATTTACAAGGGGACCCATGATTCAAATTTGTAGTTAAAGTCAAAAGGTGATTATAATACCTTTTAGACCTGTGTGAGCACATGGAAGAAGAAGACAATAAATCACTATTGGTGATTGGCTTCATATGTCTGAGTGGGGAATAATTATTGGATTCACATGGGGTGGCTTGGATCTTATCTAAAGTGGAGCATCCACTTTATTGATCCTTGGAAATGAAGACAAGAAAAACACTATTGAGTGTTTGGACTCACTTGTGGAAGTGGGGATCAAGTTTTGGAGCCACATAAATGTGGTACATATTCTTATCTAAGTGGAGGGCCATTTTTTATGGATTTTGGCACATTGAGACAACTACCACTATGGATAACTATGTAACCACTCAAATGTGGCAAGATTCTTTTCTTGGCCATGAATTTATCTCTCCCTCTTTATTATTTATTTCTCATTGTAAATTTATATAAAGCATTATGTTCTCCTCTCATTTTATTATCCATTTAGTGGATAATGGAGGAGCCCTTGGAGACTCCCCATTTTTAATCCATGATTAGATATTAGAGCTTGTAAATCTTAGGATTAACTTAACTCACCTAGATGCTTGGGTTGTAAGCATTAGATGTAGGTTACAGGTTGGAGCATGGAAGGCTAGATTGCTTTGTTCACCTAAATTCACGATGGATCCATAGAGGAGTTTAGAACTTGGAAGGCATGGTTTTATACTTGGTTCGCTTGAAGAAAGTTTCATGAGTAGTTGTGTTATAGAGAGAGATTTTCTGATGTAGATATGAAGTTTGGATGTTGCCTTTGCCCCATGGTTTTTCCCTAACTAGTTTAGTAGGGTTTCCACATATATTTGTTGTTATGGTTTGTCTCTCATGTTTATGTTTTTATATTGTATCTTGTTTTAATTATTCATATAAAGTCTTACACATGTATGTGTGTGTGTGTGTCTGTGTGTATATATATATATATATATATATATATATTGTATATTTTTTAACACTGGTATCGAAGCTAGGCTTTGCTTTAGCTTTTGGTACCTATGAGCCTTGTTGATCCCCAAAAGAAGCCTGATAACATAAAAAAGTGTTTGGTAGGTTAAAATAAATAACCTTTTGCAACCATTGGATCTCCCAAACTTGATTATCTATAAACTCCTTTAATTCCTTAGAGAGGTCAAACTCCACATAGACTCTCTTGTTAGGGTAAGGGGAAACCACTTATATGGCTCAATCATAGAAACAAACCCTATGGGGATGATTATT
>JARHVA010006661.1:740000-858157 GCA_037957365.1 Torreya grandis
TCTTCAAGAAGTTGGTTAGTTGATAGTGCACTTACCGATGGTCATCCACATGATCTCAACAGCCATCCAAATGCTACTAACAGCCATCAACACATGATTATGGCCATCATAGTCATGAATATGACTTTAAATAGCATGTATATATTCATTTCCATCATGCAGATGGATGTCATCAAGTGCACTATCAACTAGCTAAATTCTTGAGGTCATAAATTTTGCATATGGACTCAGATTGTGATGATTTTTTTTTAAATTGAATAATTTTTAGAGATTAATCCTAATATGTAACAATATCTACATTTATTGAAGGTTTTATTCATAAAATCTTGATTTTCCCACTCCCTCACTTGATTTGCCTACATAATTAATGACTATCCAAACTGATTCACCACCATTGTGAATCTAATTAACCTAAGAACCTCCAAGAATTTTTTAATATAGCCCACTAAAATTAACCTTGGTGAAGATAAATTCTTTCATAAATTTCTAAGGATAGTTTCCACTAGGAATTATGTTGAATGCTTGATTTAGAGAGGGATCTTAAGGGAATGTATGAGGGATTTATGCTTGGGGAAGATGGTCTTTTGCATCATATAGATGCATTTATGTGCCCTCTATAGGTGAAATTCATAATTTTATATTTTTAGAGTGTCATAATTCTTGAAGTAGTAGGCACACCATGAAGTGAATAAGATGCATGCAAAATTT
The DNA here is from genome assembly GCA_037957365.1 of Torreya grandis. NCBI lineage: Eukaryota > Viridiplantae > Streptophyta > Pinopsida > Cupressales > Taxaceae > Torreya > Torreya grandis. The sequence goes on from JARHVA010006661.1 coordinate 740,709, forward strand.
AGATAGTTATCTCATTGGGCTGGTTTACACTATGCATTTTTAGAATTTATAGCATAATCCCTTGTGTGGAATAGGTTCAAAGACAAAAATAAACATCCTATAGGATTTTTATACCCCCATGAGATTCTAAAATTTAAATGGGACATCATATCGATGGACTTCATTTTCAGACTATCTACCTAGTTCTATCATCATGACATTATCATGGTGACTATGAATAAGTTGATGAAGATATATTACTTTTATAGAATGAATACCATTTAAAAAATTTCATTAGTTTCAAGAGTTTTATTGGATGAAATAGTTTGGTTTCATGAGATTCCCTATAAGTTAATCTCTAATTTATATCCAATCTACACATCCAACTATTAGACCACTCTATAGATGGCATTGGGCACTCACCTCAATTTTAGTACTTCTTACCATCCCAAGATAGATGGACAAATGAGTCAACTACGTTTTGAAGGACATGATTCAAATATACATTATGGACTAGTAGTCTCATTGAGATGATTACTTGTATATAGTGGAGTTTTATTATAACAACAACTAACATAGTTTTATAAAAATGGTACCCTGTAAGGAAATATATGGTATAGATTGGAGGATTTATCTGAGTTGAAATTGCATTAAGGATAAGGTTTTAATTTTTCCTTTCATGTTGTAGGACATGGAATAATAGGTTGTTTGGATTCAGAAGTGCCTCAAGGAAGATCAATAGTGTAAAAATAAGTATACATATGCAAAGAGGATAGATCATCACTTTGAAGTGGGAAATAATGTGTTTTTTAGATTGAGGTCCAATAAGAGTCCTATCCTTTATAGAAAAGGTTTGAAGTGTGCACCTCATTTTGTCAAGCCATTTGCAATATTTGAGACTATAAACCTTGTTTCTTATTATCTATCCCTTACAACAAAAATTATTTAATTCCTTTTTAATACTAAAAGTTCATTTATTTTCCTATCAGTACACAATTAGGACCTCTCTTTATAATTTGTTACCCTATCATAGGTTTTGTTGGGTTATTTTAATTGATACAAACTTTGGCACTAAATTCTATCCCATTAGGCTATCATGATGGCCCTATCATGTGAGAGTTAGGTCTCACATGCTAACCCAAAATGCATAGTGAAGGACCGATTCTCGAAGGTTTTGTAACACAATAATATATGTTTATTCAAATTTTATCATGCATCTTATAAATTATTATTTAATAACACAAATATACTACTACTTTCCTTCTTGTCCCAGATGTAACTACCATTATTACTAGGATCACCATTATTATATAATAGTAGTGAATCAAAAAATAAAAAGATATCAATGATATGACAAAGAAATAAACCATGTCCATCTATAGTACTTAGTGTATTTCATCATACATAACATAATCTGGTAAAAATTGATCTCTCATCAAATGTTTAATGAACTAGATGACAAATCTCTACTATCTATTATCCAAATCCACACATAAAAATTATTAAAATAGGGGTATTTATACATGTTTCTCCCTAACCAAGTATTAATTATCGTGAATGTCATAAACACATGGCACATAGAATTTTAATAGACTGAGAGCCATGGCTCTTATAATAAGTCTTTCCTATAGACTCTGATCCCTATGCCCCTTATATCATCACTCTATACTATATTATGGAAGCCATGGTGTTTCATTCCTTTTGGGATTGTAAAAAACCTTTGATTGATAAGGTTTAAGTGTCCCATATGAATTATTCTTCTAACTTCTCATGTGCTCCCCTAGTCTTTTTTTTTTTTGAGTCTTATGTTCTTAGGTTCCTTGTGACTTTTTCTCTTTTATCTAGTTCCTCTCATGATAGGTCTCCTATGCCATTATCCTCTCATGCCCAACAATTTCCATTACATGATGATTCTATATGTGTTAGCTACATCCTATTGTCCTCCTGTGCTACAGTCATTTCATGACATATTAGTCTTGTGCCAAAATGGGAAAATGATACTTATATGCCATGCTAGTCCCATGTGCCAAAATGGAATAGTAATTAGTCAAAATTTAGGGGGAAATATTCACCCACACTATGCCCTTAGTCCATGTTAGACTAAATTATTCTAGCACCTTCTAAAAATTTGGGCCCCTTCTACTTGAGTTCCTTCTTTAAACCATCCTAATGGGAAAATGCATCCAAGAATTTGGTAGTTATTTCTTTAATGGCCTCTTGTGATTATTTGAACTCCTTAGGTTGAGTTATAATCTTAGTATTTTTCACCTACTCATCCAAAGCTATTCTAGCTTCCTCTTGGATGTATTCTAGTGTGGAGACATCCTTATCAACCTATCTTTGAAGGGTGGAAAAACTTGCATTTAGTTATTGACAATGGTTATTAATGGCATCCTCCATCATTTCAACATCCCTAAATGTTTTCATACACTTTGCATGGTCTTTTATAAGAAGGGCAGCATCAACTACTTATTACCTCAAGACCTCTTCATCATAGAGTGGAGCCTCCAAGACTATTTGGGAATTCTAGGTGTATAAAAATGCCATCCAAGTGGTGATAAATTATTTGAATCTCTCCAAGGTGTGATTTATACATAAACTACCATGGTGAATTATTCAATTTCTTTCCCCTCATCTCTTGGCATAGTTCACTCCTTGCATTTATTGAACAACAATTCAACTAGGGTCTCTAATTTTCCAATGACATCCACATCTAGAGGTACTCCATCTACAAGTGTCAGATCATCTTTCAAAATGTTTTTACAAAGGCTTAAAATAATTGCTTTTGCCTTGGTTGCCTTTTGAATCTTTTTTTCCAGAGAGGCCACTTCCTTGACGAGTGCCTGCTTTTCTATAATCACTTTATTGTACATGTCCACTACCTTGGCATGTTTTCTCTACATCATGCATGCATTAGAATCTAAAAAAATGTTCTAGAATGTTATTTACATACCAAGTTTTTAAAATGTGGTGCTTACCATTAGTGGGGTGAGCCTTTTTGGATCAACCCTCATTAGGTTCGACAGTCTTGGAACATCCAACCATAAAAAATGCTATCTAGTGGGAGGTCAAACTTGGGCTCCTCACTATACATCTCTAAAAGGAATGACATTTAATTCCTCATATCTGGAGTCATGTCCTTGGGGTGGAAGTGCTGCCAAAGATATAGGTCCTTATCTTTTACATTAAATTGATAATGTTCATGTGTAGTGGTCAACTCTCTCTATTCCTACTCTTTTGATTTAGTTGGCCCCTTTCACTTATTGAGGTCCCATTTGATCTCAACCTCTTGATGGCTTCCTATGGCCATCTCACTAACTCTCACTTTATCAATATCAAGTTGGGGATCATTATATGGGGCCTCTTATATTTGGGATGGAGCCTTTTTAGAGTTTGATCCTAAGCTATGGATCTTCACCTGAGGGGATTCTTATTAGGGTGCTCACTTTGGAAGATGTTGTGTGGAAAATGAAGTAGTAGTCCTCAAAAATAATGGGGGATAAAGTGTAAGTAGAGGTGGAGAAGGTGGAGGAGTGGGATAAGGAGATAAAAGGTTAGTGATAGGTGAGGGGGGAGGAGTGGAATGAGTAAGGGATGGTGAAATGGGAGGGGATGAAGTGTGAGGAAGGGATGGAGATGGATGAGGTGGTGGAGGTGAAAGGTGAGGTGGAATACAAGGTACCAAGGGGTGAGAATAAATGGGTCTAGATGGTTGCACCTCTACCATCCTTTGCCAATTTTGTGGGTCTTGGTACCCACTTGAAATTGTGCTTGGTTCTGGTTGCTTCCTTTGTAGCTATGGTGCCTAGGGGATTATTTATTTAGAATCTCCATCCTAGGGATCTTGGTGAATGAATAACATATAGAAAAATTTATGAACTTGCTCCCAAAAAAAATATCCTTAACCTTGATGTTGATTAAGTCCATTTCCAACCTCTCCACATAGGCCTTTTTACCTTGATATACATACATTTTTTGGAGTGTATGGAGCTCCACATTTATCCTTTATACCTAAAAAATGATTAGTTGTGCATCATATATCTAATTAATTGAGTATATGATGTATCACATGGATAAGGCATGTCACAGCTTGAGCCACGTTGAAATCTCTCCTGATGGATTCATGTGGATGCACAAAAGGGAGTAATGTTGCTTTACAATAAATTGTGCTTGATCTATGGCTAAGGGGGGTAAGTCCTTTGGAATGTGCCACTCATTCCCAAATTCCACCTTCATCCCATAAAACCAATATCTCATATTTACCTTGTATGAGGGGGTGATATACTGGGAATAAGTGAATGATTTGAAGTACTTGGTAGGGGACTTATGAGTGGGAGGGTGCACCCACTTTAATGAACCTAAATTGTAATTCGGTTCCTTGATTTCATGAAAGACCATTTGTAAGAATATTTCTTCCTAAATAAATATATACTTGGGCATATTATGGGCCCTTTTGCATCTTGAATTATTTTGTGGATAAATTAAAATGCCCAATTGTACTTTAGTCCCTATGTCACTTGGTGAGCAATCTGTAGGTGGGGCATGTCCACCTCCTTCCATCAATCACTCTGATCTTGGTGGAAATGATCCATGTCATGACTTTGAAAGTAGGATCTTGAATTTTTTTGATATGCATAACATGCCCCTACTTTTGGTACATTAGCCTTGTGGTAATCCTTTGAATATCCTATGTATAATCTAAGTCATCCAACACATTCATCCCTAAGCACTATAGTCCTTTGACTTTGTTGATTCTCTTAGGGGTGATCTTCATGTTGCACCCAATGAAGTATATGTAGTCCTCCTAGATGTGTGAAAGGAGGTGTTGTAATGCCTCTATAGGTTTCCTAAAATATGGTAATTCAAAAATTTGGAAGAGGCCTACTTGGTCTAGCTAGTTTTTAATGGACAAGTCATAAACAACTTGATTTTTCATATTAGCGGTCTTGAGCTTGTAATAATTTTGGAGCTCCACTTCATTCCCTAGTTGGTGGTGGTTATATTTAAATATAGTGGTGGTTGATACTTTAGAGACCCAGTTCTCTACCTATAGGACTAACTCTAGGTATTGCATCTCCTTTATCAATAGAGATGGAGGTGGAGATGTTGGGGCATTTTATAGTATTGATGTTTATGCTTACTTCCCTTTCTTCACCATCTTTTCCATTTATTATTCCATGCAGTCTCTCACTTCTCCTATATGTTATACTTGTTTTACTCTTTTTTCCTGGTTCTCTAAAGCCTTTTCCCTAATTAGAAACCAATCTCTTCCACTCACCTCTTCTTCCTCTAGTATAGGTGGTAGCTTCTTAATTCTCTTGGCCTTTTTCTTAAGCCACATTACCCTTTGTATATATTTAAGGTTAACGTGTGGCCATCCCACAATCCATAATGAATATGTGGTGGTAGACCAATCTTACTTAGGCTTTTTTGAGATTCATGCTTCGTCAATGGTAGACCTACAACCTACAACTCTAAGAACTCACTTCTTTCCACCAATATGGTCTCCTCTTTCCTAGATAACAACCTTCATGACTTCTTCAACTACAAACACTCTGCTCTTGCTTAGGAATTGAGTAATTTAATCTTGGTGTGATCTCTAATTCTTTGCTTTGTCACTCATTCTTAAGACTATAACTTAGAAAATTATCACAAGGTAAAGTGTGAAATGGATTTAACATTCTTATTTATAGGTTCTTCAAGGTGGTTTACTTTTATTAATTCCTTCCCTCTCCCCCTCACTTTTAGTCATAAATGCAAATTTTTTAACAGACACTCTATTTCAAACATTATATTATGAATTTAACACCTTAATGGTTTTGTGCCATCATTATATTCACACACTTCTTGCCTCATTGCATTAATGACCCATATTTTCTTATAACTTTATTGGAAGTAAAAGATAATTATATCCCACTTTTTTGGTGATGGAAGATAGTTGTTTACATTTTAAATCATATGGTGGGAACCTTTCCTTGAAGTGCCTTAAATGACTCAAGTGCCTTTAATTACTTTCATGTCTTTAATTAATTATGTGCTCACATATATTATGCACCCATTTTTAACTTATACACTTTTTATTTTTACCACTCTATGTATGATTCCTTACCCCACACTAAAAGGGTTCGTGGTTCTCCATGAAAACAAACTAAGTACATAAGCTTAAAATTAAATTAAAGAAGAAAGGCATGCCACAAAGGTAGCACTTTTTATTAAAATAATTAAATCCTAACCTAATGGAATAAGCCTTATTGATTAAAAAAAAATTAGTTATATTAGAGAAAAATACATTTGAATCTGACTTCTATTGTTGTGCTCTGGGAGGAACTAACCATCCATTCAATATAACTGATAAGTCTATGTATTATAGCGACCATCCTAATGGATGCAAAGCTTCCCAATGTGGCATGAAAACTTGGAGTCATATAACAAAACTTTAATTCCTAGAGATAAGATTTTATTCTTTAGATGGTGTTCACACCATGTCTTCTATTTATGTTTCTTGACATCCTAACTCCAATGGGCAAGAAATTGAGTCTCATCTAGTTTCATTAAATCATTTAGTAGTGATTTCAAAGATGCCCTCTTACCTAGTTTTCACATATGTGTTATACATATGGATGAGAAAAAGAACCCCATTGGCATAACTAATTCCTTTCCATAAACTAATTTAAATGGTGTGCTTTTATCGAGATGCTTGTATGCAGTTCAGTAGGCTTAGAGTATTATAGATACTCTATCATCCCAATTATTATAGCTAATTTTAAAGATTTTTATTAAAGTGGTATTAAGGATATTATTTAAATATTCAATAGTTCCATTAGACTTTGAGTGGTAGGGTGTCATCTTGTGGTGAATGATCATTAAATCAGTCAATAAGATTCAAATCATCTTATTCAAGAAGTGGGTTCCCTGATTGTTGGTAAAACTTAGGGGATATCCAAACCATATTATAACATTCTCCTAGATGAATCACATGGTAGTTGATATATAATAGTTCTTTATTGACACTACTTCATCTTAGTGCATGAGGTAATCAATTACTACAATGATATATTGTGAACCTATTTGTCATCTTGCTGGAGTGATGGGCCAAACCAAATCGATATCCCATTTTTCAAATGGTTCTTTAGAAATAATGGGTCACAAAGGCATAACATAATTATTTTCAATTTTACCTACATGATGGTAGACATCACATTGCTAGACATACACCTTAACATCTTTGAATAGAGCTGGCCACCAAAGTCCAATAAGCAAAACCTTGTGTGTGATAGCCTCTCAAACATAGTGTCCTCTAAAAATATCTTTTTGAACTTCTCATAGTACCTTAGGGTGATCATGTTACATCGCACAATGGTGAATCACCTCATCATGATCTATTTTATAAATATATCCTATTATGAGTTGATAAGGTGCAACATAGACTACAAGTTGCTTTTTCTCCTACATGGTGAGAGAGTCAGGAACGAATATAGTGTTTAATAATGTTGTGATATCTTCTAGTTCTTTAGGTACCTATGCAACTAAAAAGAGTTATACATTAGGAAGATCATCTTCTATGGCATGCTTGGGTTATCCATTCTCAATCTAGGATAGGTGTTCAGGTTTGTAGTTAGCCTTTCTTGGTTTAACCATCATAGAAAATTAGAATTCTTGAAACAATAAAATCCATAGAAAACTTCTTCCATGTAGAACTAGTTTGTTGATAAGGTAATTAAAGGCCTCATGATTTGTATAGAATGTAAAAGGAGTGGCTATAAGATACTACCTAATTTTTTTTAAAGCATAGACCATAGACAAATCTTCATGCTCTATGGTGGTGTAATTTCTTTTAAATAGTGTCAACTTCCTACTTGTAAAGTAAATTGGGTAGTCTAAATGTCCTTCACCTGGTTGTGCAAGAATTGCATTGACTGCCATGCCAGATGCATCAACATGGAAATGAAAAGGCTTTGTCCAATCAAAGAATTATAGGATATGAGTAGTAACCAATTTTGATTTAAGTGTTTCAAAAGCTACCTTACAAGAATTAGTCTATATGAACTGCTCATTGTGCTCTAAAAGTTCTTCCAAGAGCATGACAATCTTGGCATAACCACAAATTAACTTTTTTTAATAACCCATGTTCCAAGGAAAGTGTGTAATTCATGCTAAGTCTTGGGTAATGGTAGAAAAAGAATTATAAAAACCTTCATTAGGTCCACCAACAGTCCCTCATTGCAAATGATATGCCCAAGAAGTAAGCCAAAAGGTATCATGAATAGGCACTTCTTCAAATTTAAGGAAATTTTTAACACTTGACAATGCTCAAACATGAGTCTAACATACATTAGCATAATGGTCCTTGACCAACCCATTTACTATCTATTCATCCAAGTAGACTTGAAATAATTTGTGAATGAAATCTTTACAAGCTTCAATTGCTATCCATGAAAATACTATTGGGGCATTTTTTAACCTAAAAGGCATAATGATATAGGCAAAAGATCCTCATTATATAACAAAATTTATTTTAGATTGGTCCTTCTCAACTATTTAGACTTGGTGGTACCCTAAAAATCCATCCATAAAATAATACACTTCATAACCAATAACACCTTCTAGGATTTCCTCTATGAAAGGTGTTAGAAAGGGATCAGTTATATAGGATGCATTAAGCACTCTATAGTCCACACAAATATGTGTACATCCATCCTTTTTGATATTGATTAACATGGGACTGACCCAATCAGATTTAGACATATGAGTGATTAATCAAGTGTAGAACATATTATCAATCTCTTCCTTCATGCATGCTTGAAGATTAGGATTCATTCTGTATGATCTATTTTTATTGGTTGAGTGTCATCGACTAGATTGATGTGCATTTTTGTTAAAGATGGGTGGACTCCCTTCATATCACTATATTTCCTTGAGAAAAAATCTTGGTACTCTTTCAATAACTCTTTGATTTTTGAGATTTCTTTATCAATCCAATAGTTTTTTACTATAGCCATCTTGGGTTCTTGCTCCATGGCAATGTTGCATTATACAGTTTGAATAGGTCTATAATAGGGGTTATCTATTTGAAGACTTGTATCTCGAATAGTTTATGTACCAATGCTTATAATAACATTTAAATGGTTAGTCAAGGGGTTGAGTGAAGTACATCCTTCACCTTCATCTACTTGGAAGATGAGTTTTTACTTTCCTAGGTGGATCTCTTCACATCATTATTCATTAGGAACTAGAGTAAGCATCAAAACTAGAGGTGTTGGAAGCTCATCAAATAAGTGTAAAGGTTCCTAAATTTCATTATGGATGTTTTGTAGGTGTTATTCTAGGGGACTTAGGTCTATAATAACCACTTCACACATGACCTAAAGAGTGAAGTGCAAGTCCATCCTTGATGGAGATTAGGATAACACTAATGTCATGTTCTCTTTTACTAACTACTAGAACATGGTACCGATGCAAGTTTCTTTATTAATATACCATGAATGTGCCCAAGTGCATATATTCCCATAAAATACATGAACCTATAGGTACTTTAATAATTATGGGTCCTTATCTCACCATATTGTCTCACAAGCCTCAATGTGGGTTCGAGTGCTTGCATGCCATTGTAAATAAGTGTTCCCCTTACCTTATTATCATGATGAAAACTATGGTGTAGATTAGATCTCACTTAATCCTAGTACATGAGGCACTCTTTATGAGTATGTCACCATCTTGTAGTGATGTCATAAAAAAGTTAATCTAATGACCTCATCTGATTATCCTCAATGTTATAGAATTATTCAAGGCACTAGACAAAATCACGTACCTCCATTTGTCCTTAGAACCATGGGAATTCATCAAGTTTTTATAGTGATGGTCTTATTGGTGGACTTCTTATTACTAAACCCATGAGGTGCACAAATTTGTGACATTTAGAAAGCTAGTATGCAAAGTTTTCTCCTCTATTTATGGTGTTGCAGATCATTCCAATGAGATCATAGTCCCAATAGGACCAATAGTTACAAGCATTACTTTTAGTATCAAAAATATATTGATTATCTATCCACAAAAGAACACCATCTTATGTTGGATCATGCTATTCATCATTCTGAGTAGTAACATTATATAGGTTGTTGATGTCTGCATTATCATTGACATGATCGATATAAGGAAGTCCTTGTGATTGATCTAATGGTATTACCACACACTAATTAGTGTTCTCAAAACTAATGTATTAGTTTTTAAAGCTCAAGTCTACATGGTTCTCATAGCATAAAGACCTTCCCAATAAAGTTGGATAGGTCAGTTTTAGCTAACTCCAAAATTTCAAAATTGTCTTTCAAGGGAACCCTAAGTATGTTGATTGTGACATTGTTGAGGACTCTAATAGGATGTGCTCGAGTCTTATTTACCATGATTAAAACATGAGGAGAAGGCTATAGAGCTAGAATAGACATTTTTTTCCAAGCATATTTAGTGAGGACATTGACTTTAGCTCTAGTATTTACTAAGATGTCCTATATTACCCATCCATTGATGAAATCATTAACCAATATTTCTCCATTGTTTAGGGGAGTAGAGGAATTAGGAGTTTCCTAACATTGAGCATGATTTAAATAGTAGTATTCACTTTTTTGAATAAGTTGAGGGTGAATTTTATGTGATGATTGAGCTTGATTCTTAAGCCAAGCACTAAGCTAGGGATAAATGTCCTCATCTAGCATATGCTTGCATAGTTTGTGGAAGTCATCCCATGCCACTAGTCAAGGTTTGGATTCTCTCTACACAATAGTACATTATGTCAAGTACTTATATTTGAGGTATTTAATCTCACCTTGGAGCTCTCATACAAGTGACATTGTATCCCTACGGACATATTTCTACTGTTAAGCATCAAGATACTTTTTATCTTGTGGTTCTTCTTGATATACCTTTTCAACCAAGTTGGTTATTGATTGATTCTATCCCCTTATATGAGTGGTAATATTTATATGTTGAATTATTGGAATGGTTTGGTGTGCATGCCATTGTGGTTTTTCTATTCAAATTATACTTATGCCTTTTTCATTTCACTCTTTAGTGATAGCCACATACAGATCAAGACACTCTTCCAGTCGATGGTCCTTTTTGAAAAATGTACATGTTGGGTACTCTAGGAAATCTCTTTGATAGTGGTCTAGAGAACCACATTTTTAATAGGTTCTCAATGGAAACCAACCAATACCTCATCCTCATCCTCTATTTTCACCCATGATAACCATCATTATTTTAGGCATTCACGATTGAGGTTTGGCATGTACCATGCACTCAAGCTTCATGGATATCATTGATCAATTGGTAGTCATTAGTGTCATGAGTGTAATAATCACAAATTTTAAAATACTTAGATACCTTAGTGTGCACAGCCTATTACAAAAGAGGACAAAAATAGACATCATGTTCTTCATGGCAGATCTCACATGTTTATTTTAGTACCACATGGATGTTCTTGTATGAGTATTTATTCCTCATATGCCCTTTAGTTTCATAGTCGGTACACCAAACACCACTACATGTTTTGTGTACATTATTGGTTGTTAAATTTTCTAGATGTGATGCCATTGAGGTCATCTAAGACTCTATGAATGGAATAATCTTGGTGTCAATGCTTCTAGCTACTTCATAAAAGAGAACAAATTCCAAGGCTTCATACAACATAGTGAAGGTTAATTATGATAGGGCCCATCAAAAAGGTAGTAACAATCTTCCCACAAACCATTATGCATATTGGGGAGTGTTTATTTCAAATGATAATTTAGAAAACAAAGTTTTGAGCCATTCATCATACTCATGTAATCTCTTTATAAGTCCTTGCTTTATGTCCTTCAACATTGCTATACTTTGCTACTCAAACTTAGGAATATCAAATTCCTATAAGAAGGCTACTTTGAGATGATCATAATAGACCACCACTTCTTCAAGGTTAAACTTTTGATACCACTTGTGCATGTTATCCAAAATCATAGTTGTAAATTGATTATATTTACATTCAAAAGATGTGATGCTATATGCTTTCTAAATTAGTTTTCACTTATGTACATTCTCAACTACATTCTCTACCCCTTGGTATTCAGGTAAGTGCAATGTCATCTCATAGTAAATTGTAGTAGGTTGTGTTGGTTGAATAGGTGGTTACTGGGAAGATCCAACCCCTATTCCTTGAGGAGGGGATCCACTTCCTGCACCTCCTCTTAATCCACCTCTAATGGCTCTAGTCGTAGTCCCCATAGAAAGAGTCATGGTAGAGGGTTGGTTACCCAATTTTGGACCTATACTCTATCCTTGAGGATTAGATCCACTAAGCTTTCCAATTTATGCCATAGAATTCCCTTGAGGAAAAGATAATGTAAATTCTAAATGAGCACCAAATGGCTAAGTTTTAATCTCCCTTACCAATTTAGTTTCTGAGTCTAAACTATGTATACCCTAATTTTGAATACGTAATCTATCTTAATCAAAGGCAAGAACATGCACTATGGTGGGGGAGCCTAGTTGATTCAAACTTGATTATTTAATTCTTGAAATCTAGCTTGGTTCTCCTTCATAAGATAGAAGTGGCAAAGAACATGGCTTAAAAGTGATGGGTTACTCATGCATGTCTACTTCCCTATGATTCCTTATAACACTCCTAAAGGTCTCCTAGTTTCTTCCCATGCCTCTATCCCATGATCCTTTACCAGGATTTATCATACTTATTTTTTTATAATGCTCACTAGATTGCTACCATGTTTGACCCACAACATTCAATCAATCCCTAGTCTCCCCTTCCAAATGTGTGGCTCATGCACAAGAGAATTTATCCCTCCATGGGTATAGTTTCCAATCCAAGTTCAATAATTTATTTATTAATTTCAAAGTCAAAAAACATATAAAGAACTATATATATTATGCCCTACCCACTTTCATACAGAGGTTCCTAGCTCAAGATATGGAATTAAAGTTATCTTTGAAAGTTGTAACCCATTCTTCTATATTCTCCAGTGTAATGTGCTCAAACATTTTCCCATGACTATGCTTTGGGTCCCAACAATAAAACAAAAATGTTAGGTTATTTTAGTTAATACAAAATTTAACGCTAAAGTCTATCCCAATAGGATAGTGTGTTGGACATATCATGTGAGAGTTAGGTCTCACATGCTCACCCAAAACATGTAGGGAAAGACCAGTTCCTAAAGGTTTTATAACACAATAATGTATGTTTATTCATCCTTTTTTATGCAACTTCTAAAGGATTATTTAATAACCAATATATAATACTACTTTCCTTCTTGTCCCAGATGTAACTACCATTATTAATAAGATCACAATTATTATCTAATAGTAGTGACTTAGAAAAGAAGAATATACCAATGATATGACAAAGAAATAAACCATTTCCATCTCTAGTAATTAGTGTATTTCATCATATTTAACACAATATGGTAAAAATTGATCTCTCATTAAATGATTAATGAATTACATGACAAATCTCTACTATCTATTCTCCAAATCCACAGCTGTAAATGAATACAACAGGGGTGTTTATACATGTTTGTCCCTAACCAAGTGTTACTTATCATGAATGTCATGAAAAATTGACATAGATAATCTCAATAGGATGAGATTCGTGGCTCTTACAATAAGTTCTTCCTATAGACTCAAGTCCTTACACCCCCTAGATCCTCACTCTATGCTATATTTTGGTGGCCATGTGTTTTATTCCTTATGGGCTAGTACAAAACCTCTTATTGCTAAGGTCAAAGTGTCCCATATGAATAGTTCTTCCAACTGATCCAACTTCATACATGCTTCAATTCTCACATGATCCCCTAATATTTTACTTCTATTATAAGTCCTATGTTCTCAGGTTCTTTATGACTTATTCTCTTTTGACTGTGTCATCTCACACTAGGTCTCCTACACCATTGTCCTCTCATGCATAACGAGTTCCATGCCATGATGCTTATACACTTTTCAGCTATGTACTATGGTCTTCCTGTACCATGGTACTTATATGCTACATCAAGCTTATGCCAAAATAAGATAATGATCCTTTTGCACCATGTTATTCCCATGAACCAAAATGGGATAGTACTTAGTCAAAATTTATGGGTCATCGGGTTTTTTTACTACCATTGTTGATACTATCATTACATCTACACCTTTAGGCTTGGGGTTAACATAAATTTTACAAAAATATCTATGCATATTCATACCAAAATGACTCATTTAGAATATTTGATAGCTACAAACACTATATCACATACCTTGCCTAATGTAGAATCCCTTGAGAAAACAATTAAATTTATTCATGCTAAGGTGCTATAGTTAGAGTGAGTTATACATAAATTGAACAAATCTTTAGATTCTGAAGCTTTAATTTATAATCCTTTAACACGTGATATTACATCATACCCTTTATCTACAAGATTTTTAGCTCTTAAACTTCCACTATATGAAGATAAAGGAAATCTAGAATAACATCTCAGATATTTTCATGTGGTATGATTGGATTATGATTTCAATGAAAAATTTCTAACCAAGTTATTTTCAAGAAGATTAAAATATTATACCTTGTGTTTGTTTTATGATTTCCATTTTAAATCAATCAAATCATTCGATCCATTAATAAATTTATTTCTTAAGCATTTTTCTATGAAAAGTGATGAAACACTTTCTAATGTGAAAACTGATAGGCTTAGGTAAGGAACTAATGAGCGTATAAATGATTAGGTACTTCATTATAAGACCATGCATGAAAAAATGACTAAAACCTTGGTAGATAATTAATTAAAATATATTTTCAAATAAATTTTACTTACATCTTTGCATGAGTAAATTATTTTAATGAAATTTAGATCATTTATAGATTTTTGTCACACAATAAGAGAGAAGTCAAGATTATTAAATTGAACAATCTTAAGTATGTAGCTACATATATTTCAACTTCCATAATGATTTTTCAAAGCAAACCATCTTATAAAGCTAAATCAATAAATACTAATGTTGATACAAAAATAGCATTTAAAGTTATTTCTCAACCTTCTAACAAGATTATTTTATCATATCAACTAGGAACACAATTCTCTAGATTAACATAATTGCCTAAAAAATTGATACAAAAGTTACTTGAATGCAATCTCATTACTTTGCAATAACTATTTTAACTTGACATGATTAAACCTTATAATATATTTTGTTATAACAATCATCATAGATGTAATGATCATTCTACTAATAACTATTTCAAGCTCAAGCACATTATTCAAGATCTTATTAACAACAAAGTTATTTATCTAGACACACTTATAGAGGAAACTAATCCTTGAGCAAATGAAAATGCTAAATTTAAAATTTTCACTAAACTATTTCCTAATCATTATACTAATAAAGATAATTTAGGAGTACATCATACTTACAATGCTTATCCACGTCATGAGTCATATGACCATCCTTTGGATGAAAATATTGGTACAATTGTTGAAACTACACAATCAATTCATATGATCATTTTTGATGATAGTGAGATGATCATCCTTTGGATGAAAATATTGGTACAAATGTTGAAACTACACAATCAATTCCTATGATCACTTTTGATGATAGTGAGATAGTGAATGATGATTTTGATTTTCATGCTTTATGTATAAGTGATTTTATTGATCACCAACCCATTCATAGTGTGATAGTTGATAATGAATCAAGTGAGAATGCATGCATAATGACATTACTTCATTCATTGGGTTACACACAACATGATATACAATCAATGTTCATGTAAATGTGTTGAAAATTTCTATTGGAAACAATAAACTAATTTGGGACACATTGTATTGCTTATTCAGGTGAACCCTGCGATACTGTTTGCTCCTTTTTCAGTTTTAACACAAAGTGGGGTCTTTGATATGGTATTTAAATTCCCTTGGTTGAATTTTTTTTGTGTTGTACCTTTTATATGGTATATAAATTCATAAAATACATCCATTGTAATCAAGTTATTACCATTTTATGAATTAGATATGAGTACCCTTTAAAATTTATGGTACCTCCTCCACCCCATGCATCACCATAGTTTATTGATAGATCTATGAAATGAAAAACACATTTTTTAGTTGTTTAACCAAGGAAAAACGTTTATCTTCAAAAAATTTAGACAAGGGTGTAAAATATTCAAAAGTAACTAATGTAGAAGCAATTTTATTGGAAAAAGTGTCAAATTCTCAACAAGCACAATCACATACAACACTTTCCAAATTAGTGATTCATAAAAATCAACATATTCCTCAAAAGCCGCAACATCTAGCACAATTTACTATTATTCCTTATCCTGTTTCACATAATTCTACATCTCATAGAGATACATCTCATACACATGAATAAATAAGTAGTGATCTAGATAGTTTTATTTTCTTACATGACATATTATATGATTTTGATACATACACATATAATACATTTTTTTATGGAAAGTAATTCATTTACCACTTATCACAAATTGTTATGATTCTTATATTGATGGGATAATTTGTTGGCTATGTTTAATTTTAAAATATTCTAAAAATTTCAAAAAGATTCAAATATTTTAAAATAAAAATTAATTAATATAATAATTATCTTCTTAATAGTTGCATCATGTTCTTATATTTTATTGCATATGCAATCAATTTGACAAATTATTATAAGTCTTTCAATATTATTGACATGTTTACCATTTGACTCTTATTTTTCACTTTATTGATCTAAACAGTACAAATCAATGATCAATCTTTCCATACTTTACTATTTCTTTCTCTATTTTCACACTCTACATTACCAAATGTCATTTGATGTCAAGGACAAAATTGACCATTTATGGATAGGAATGACTGCCACTACTATCCTAGTTTATCAATCCTATACTATTTCAATTTTTATCATAAAATCATAGTTTTGACCTATAGAGGATTGATGCTTTCAATTTTTTGATATTTCACTTAGTTTTAGTAGCCAAATCACTATTTTCCTTGTAAATTTTCTCTTTTCTGTGCTATATTTTTCATACATGCTAGAAAATTTTAAGTGTATATTTTATGACATGAAGATGTATAATTATTCCTTTATATACTATTTAATATTCCTATAGGTTTTTCAAAGTTACAATTCATATACAATAGGGGCATCTCGTTCATACATGGCCATATAATCACTTCTCATGTATATTTCACATTGACACATGCCCTAAATTATTCAAATATTTTTCTTTTTTTTACTTTCATCACCTTGTTTATCATTGGTTTATATTGTTATATGAAAAAATTCAAAAAAAAAAAAAAAAACTCATATATTGTAAAAGTACAAAACCATTCATTATATTATAAAAAATTTAAAATCAATACTTGAACATGCTTAGATATATAGTTTACATCATTGTAATCTGTTATTTATCTCATCATTAGTAGACACCATATTATTTTTCTATCACATGCATTTCACTAATAATTATGAGTGTTATGTAGGACATACACATTTTTACAGGGAATAAGATGTTTCAATTGCCCTTACCCAATATCCTTGTTAAATTTGGGGCATCTTATGTACAAAAATAAATATCCATAGGTGTTATCATTATGTGACTTCTATACTATTGAGTTCGATACTATTCATAAATGTATTTCTAACATATTTATCTCAAATTGTGTACAAGAATATGCTATTTGATAGGATATGATCAAATAAAATTTTCATGGTTTATACTAAATTTATTGCATATAATATCTTATATTTATCTTATCTATTATGTATGGCCCTTAGCTCTTGTGTGCAAACTTGTTCAAAGATTTTTATGAGATTTTTTTTGGTATGTGTGACATTTGAAAATATCCATTACTATTGGCCTCCTTGGACCTATGTTTTATGAATTTTAACATGTCCTTTGCTTGAGAAATTATCCATGTCCATTATATGTGAATTTTGTCACTTTACAATAATTGAACATGTCCCTTGGCCTTATTATTTTACCTTGATATGCTTATGCTCAGATACATGTTGAGATTGTTAAGTTAGATGAGTGCCATGATCCATATCATGTAGTTACACACACATAGGCCACAACATTTATATTATATTACTATGATCATCATTGATAAATTATATATGCCTTACCTCATATGTTACATATGTAATTAAAACAATACAAATATTACTATGCTAACATAATTTTTACTTAAGTTAAATTATTCAATGATTATATATTACTACATATGTTTGAGTTAAATTTTATTTTGAGATGAGTGACTTTAAGGATAAATTCCCTCACCTCAAAAATGGGATATCTCAATGGGGTTTCATACATGATATAAGACTTTTCATGAGCAAAAATTACTTTTGGTACTTAATAAAGTTTTAAAGGTTGAAATATGGTTCAAAATCCATTTACTGGCATATATTATAAAGGCATATGACATACATATGCACTCATATTTAAAATCAAAGTAAAAAATTAATGTAGTTTCAAGTATATGGTATAGGTTCATACACACATTTTATAAATAACTTACAATTGACATATGTATACAACTTAGAATTCTACATTTACAATGGGGACGTGATAAATATTCATGCACACCATGCTATTATTAAAAAATTTAATACTATTTTTTAAACTATAGACTTGGTAGGAGCATAGGTTTACTCCATTTGGTTTTGATCATGCATTAAATAAAAACATTCAAATTTAATCTACAAACAATTTATAGTGGTTGATTAAATTTAAAGGTCATAATGCATAACTTGGAGGTTTAATTCCCTCTAATATTATGTCTACAAATCCATTTTGAATTTTAGCTTGTTTCATATGATGGGGTTTCAAATACTATCTGATTAAAATTGATTTTTCTACATCCCTCAATGGGTGTTATTTATTTTACGAAGTGAAAAATCAATTTTGGGTTTGATCACCCTTAAATCTTTCCATTGGTTTATGTAAGGAACCAATCTTTCTCTAAGTGCTTCATGGGAAGCACCAATTCTCCAATATTTCAAGGAACTATCATCTCCAAGAAAAGTAAAATAAAATAACCTTGGTTTCACACATATAGGGTGTATTCCTCACTTGATATCATTGAAAATTCAAGAATTTTAAAATTCTAATATTGAAGCAATTTTCAAATTCAAGCATTTTAAACTTGAATATTCAATCAATTTTCATATTCAAGTTTTTTAAATTTAATTCAAAAAGAACAAAGTAACTACTTCATATTTTTTTCAAGGTTTACCAAAGATTATGGTTCCTTGAGCATTAAATTAGTATCTCAATGAAAAAGTGTGTCTTATGCACTAAATTATGTATTTTTTTGAATCTAGTAATTTTATTTCTATACTAAATGTGGGCAGATGGATGGGGGTGGGCTGGGGGTAACTATAAACACCTAAATTTGGCCATGAATACTTGATCATGTTAATTTTGGACCTTTTAAATTTTAATTATTTTGTTCACTTAATCAATACCTATTTAACCACCTCACCCTATCCTAAACACCTATGATGACCTAATTCATTTACAAATTTTTATTTATCACCTAGAAAAGTGTTATGATTGCTAAAAGTACTCTTAATAGTTTGTATGGACAAACCCAAATCTAAAAGTACACATGTTTATCTATGGGGGAGAAAATTCTAACCTATGAGATGTTCATATCTTTAGCCCTCTAATGATAAACTTTTAAACCTGACCTTACATTGTCTTCCATCTTTCTTGACTTCCTAACATGTGGTTTCCCCTTTTGAATTACTATAAAAACACATTCAAGTCACTAATTTTACCAACTTATAAATTTTAATGTAGATGCACATTTATGCTATTGTACATTGATCAAAAGTTCCTTATTCTTCCCAATTTTTATTTTGTTCACTACAAGCAGTCCTTAGCCAAGTCAAAAGATTATTTTATCCAACCTAAATCAAAGCATGATAAACTATTAAGTGCATCCCTAGATGCATTCACATAGTCTAAGAAGCACATTTACACAAAGCACTCTAAGTGGATTTTCCATCCTTGGAGTATTAGATACATAATAAAAATATAGTCATCATGGGGGTGATTGGGGTTAGATGAACCTAATTATAATTCATCTTTTTTTATTTATAGGTTTTTTGTTAGGTTATGGAGCTAAAAGCTTCACTGATGCAGACATGGAGGAAGTTGCTGAAGGCTGCTGAGTTGCAGAGAAACTAGCATCAGTCTGATCAGCTGACATCGATCATATACAGTGAGAAGAGCAACCGACGTCAGTTAGGGATCGGCCAGTGTCAATCACCTCCAGGCAGACAGGGACCGATGTCGGTCACCTGTGCAGTTCCAAAACTATCGGTTGCATAAACAGTTAGTTAACGAACTGGTTGTTTGCATGTAGAAGGCCAATTATAGACTTGAAGCTGCAGATCTAATTATTGTAATTAGATGTCTAATTATTGTTTGCTTGAGATCTATATAATAGACTCATGGGCTATATTGTAATTTGTGCTAGAGATTAAGAGAGCAAATATTAGCTCCTTCTATGTGTGAAGAGAGCATGGTGTGTTCCTCCTAGTGCCACAGTGCCAAGTGTGGTTGCTGGTTTGGAGAATCAGAAGGATTCTTCATGTATGTAGGATCTTGGTTAGTAGGTGTGCAAGGCCACATTTGGATATCTACATGGTAAGTAAGATCATTGATCTGCTAGTGTATGTGTGTGCAAGGTCTAGGTTTGCAGGTGTGCAGAACCAAGTTGATCTGCAGGTGGCAGCAAAATCAAGGTGACAGCAACATAATAGGGAGCAGGATCAAGCAGGATCTACTTGGAGTATAGTGTGTACTTGGTCATAGAGCAAAGAGGAAGGCAAGGTAGTTCCTTCCATAAGTAAGATCATTTGAGTTACAGGTTATTGCAAGTTCATGGGAGATCTACTTAGAGTACGTTGAGTACTTGGAGTGTGTGGAGCACTTATGGAGTGTGTGGAACACTTGTGTACTAGCAGCAGTGGATACTAACTGGGTGGAGGTGAACACCAACTTTGTGTTTAAGTTGTGTGTTGGGACTGTAAGAGAGAGAGCTTTGAGGAAATAATTATTGTACACTTGAGGTGTGGGAAGCCTCTGAGAGGTGTGAAGAAGAAGTGGCATCTTCTTTATTGTATTCTTTTTTGGATGAGTATTAATACATATTGTATTGTCTCTCATATTTTGTGTTGTTTCTAAATTCTAGTTACTTGTTGCTTCTGGTTTAATTCTGCATATTAAGTTGCTTGGTAATCAATGGTGCTTCTGTGGGTTCCTAATAGTTGGTATCAGAGCTAAGGTTGTAGGGAGTAGGTTTGTGTCTGGTTATAGGTCACTCTTAAGGGTTTCTAATTGAGTGGGAGTATAGAAATGATAGAAGAAAGTACACTAAGAATGGAGAAACCAAATAGCATGAATGGTCAATTATGGTGTTATGAAAAGAAAGAGCAGGTAAAGAAAGATTATTGGTTGGCAAAAGATCAGCATGAAGGAACTGAAGAAGCTGATGTTGTAGGTGTTGTTGCACAGGATACTCTGGGATGTTTCTTGGATAAAGTTGAATCTTGGTTAATATATTTTGTTGCCTCTTTCCATGCATCTCCAAGTAGAGGGGTTGGTGAGCCTTGCCAAAGTTTTGGAAAAGGGGAAGTGTTGCTAAAATTACAGGCAACCAACACATGGGTGTTGAAGAAGGTCATGCAGGTCCCAGTCTTGAAGATGCGGCTAATTGCTTTAGGAAAGTTAGGTGTGAGAGATGCATAAGAACTCTCACAGTGGATGCACTTGAATTAGCATGTGGTAAGAAAGTAGGTACTCTTTATCTACTTGCTTGTATTACTGATTCCACTTATGTTGCATAGGTGTGGCTTTGTAGGCTTGGCCACATAAGTGAGAAGGGAATGGATGTTCTTAAGTCAAAAGGGAAAAGTTTAGCTTTAGAGAGCATAGACCAAGATTTCTGTGAGCAGTGGGATGCTACAAGAAAGGATTGTGTTTATTGCAGGAAAAGGAAGACTAATGTATTTGATAAACTTAAGAACTAGAAAGCCTGGTGTTCTTAGAGGAGATGATGGACAGAGACCAGTGGATGGGGCTAGATACTTCTGAGTAGGGTGGTTTGGATAGGGTTTTCATCCATGGAGAGCTTGTGGGTAAAAAGTCATCACTCACAAGAATACATAGGTACCGACATCGGTCAAGGGTAACCGACATCGAACAAACAGGTGCTGATGTCGGTCATGTGTAGACTAGAGAAGTTAGTGGTGTCGGGAAGGAGGAGACCGATGTTGGTAGGATAACTGGTGTCGGCGACTTAGACAGTCGCATGGAATCAGTGTCAATCAGATGCAGACCATGTGGTGACTGAGGTCGATCACTGAGATGGATTTTGGGCAGATAGCAAGTTGTCAAGGAGTCTCAAATGCCCATGGGGAGGATTGAAAGGGTAAGTAAGCCTCAAATTTGTCATTCCTCTTTTTTATACTCATTGCTCACTACAGAGCAGGGAGGATCCAGGAAACAATGAGAGCATGGCATGAATAGGATGCAGAACCAAATGGGAGATTTGGTAGGGTTTCCAGTCAGTATGAGAGCACTAAAAGATGAATGGATACCTCAATTAAAGAATAGAGAGAATGGACATGTGAGATGGAAGGCTAGGTTATATGGTCTTGAGGAAGCTGTAGGATAGTGGTACAGGTTTTGAAAGGTGGATGACAAAGTAGGGCTTTAGTCAGTGTCAGTGTAACCATTGTGTTTGTCTTACCAGGTGGATGATGATAGCTACATTATCCTGTTACTGTATGTGGATGGGATACTAGTTACAGGTTCAGACATACATGGTTTTACTGAGCTAAGGGTAAGGTTAGTTCAGTGGCATGTCATGAGGAATTTGGAGCAGTGAAATTCTTTGGCATGAGAGACATGGAAGATCATAGGTTGATTTTGTCTCTAATGGGAGCTGATGTGAATCAAGTGTTGGCGAGGATCAATATGTAGGATGCAGAACCGGAGCACACCAAGGGCTGGACAATTCAGTGTCCGAAATCACATGAGGTCTGGTATAGACCTAAGTTTGCCCAAGTAGTGGGTGCTATCAAAAAGTTTGTAGTCAATATGGGAAGGAAGCACTAGAGGACAATTCAGTGGGTTCTCAGGTATCTGAGAGGGACCAACAATAGGGATTCATGCTATGCAGGGTCAAGTACTTTGGATGTGGCAGGTTACTTGGATGATAGGTGTTGCACCACAAGATGTGTGGTGGTTGGTCTTCAGGGTTAAGCTTGAAGAGGGATACAAGATAGGAATCAGATTAGATGGGGTATAGGTACAGGTATAGTGTAGCTATTTATCTCCAAGTGGGAGATTGTTAGGTTATGGAGCTAAAAGCTTCACTGATGCAGACATGGAGGAGGTTGCTAAAGGTTGCTGAGTTGTAAAGAAACCAGCATCGGTCTAATCAACTGACATCAGTCATATATAGTGAGAAGAACAACTGATGTCGGTCAGGGATTGGCTAGCATCAGTCACCTCCAGGCAGATAGGAACCGATGTCAGTCACCTATGTAGTTTTGAAACTGTTAGTTGCATGAACTGTTAGTTAATAAACTAGTTGTTTGCATGTAAAAGGCCAATTATAGACTTGAAGCTGCAGATCTAATTACTGTAATTAGATGTCTAATTATTATTTGCATGAGATCTATATAATAGACTCATGGGTTGTATTGTAATTTGTGCTAGAGAGTAAGAGAGAAAATATTAGCTCCTTCTATGTGTGAAGAGAGCATGGTGTGTTCCTCCTAGTGCCACAGTGCCAAGTGTGGGTGCTAGTTTGGAGAATCAGAAGGATTCTTCATGTATGTAGGATCTTGGTCAGCAAGTGTGCAAGGCCACATTTGGAGATCTACATGGTAAGTAAGATCATTGATCTACAGGTGTATGTGTGTGCAAGGTTTAGGTTTGTAGGTGTGTAGAACCAGGTTGATCTATAGGTGGCAGTAGAATCAAGGTGACAGCAACACAACAGGGAGCAGGATTAGGCAAGATCTACTTGGAGTACAGTGTGTACTCGGTCATAGAGCAAAGAGGAAGGCAAGGTAGTTCCTTCCATAAGTAAGATCATTTGAGTTGCAGGTTGTTGCAAGTTCATGGGAGATCTACTATGAGTATGTTTAGTACTTGGAGTGCGTGGAGCACTTGTGGAGTGTATGGAGCACTTGTGTACTAGCAGTAGTGGATACTGACTGGTTGGAGGTGAAAACCAACTCTATGTTTAAGTTGTGTGTTGGGACCATAAGAGAAAGAGATTTGAGGAAATAATTATTGTACACTTGAGGTGTGGGAAGCCTCTGAGAGGTGTGAAGAAGAAGTGGCATCTTCTTTCTTGTATTCTTTTTTGGATGAGTATTAGTACATATTGTATTGTCTCTCATATTCTGTGTTGTTTATGAATTCTAGTTACTTGTTGCTTCTGGTTTAATTTTGCATATTATGTTGCTTGGTAATCAATGGTGCTTCCGTGGGTTCCTAACATTTTCAATCATTTCTATCTCTATTAGGGTTTTAACATTAGATAAGTTATTTTTAGGTCTTCCACACACTGCCAAAGGTCAAATCTATGCTTACAAACCTAATTTAAGCTATTGAAAGTGACCGTGCCTTAATTTTTGATTTTTTTACAAAATATAGGATCAACCAAGTAGGAAATTAATGGGAGTCAATCTTGTCCTCAATTTACCGATTCTATCATTATTTAATTTTAGTTCTCATGTGTGGGCATATACATACATAGTTCCTAATTTCTTGTTTTAATCACTTTACAGTCAATGTAGTTAATAATAAAATAGAAATAACTAAGTTTGTCATCTTGTTATATAACTAATATTATTTCAATCTATTTTACACTATCAAATTCAATTTTTTACCTTCATTATACTTATCTAAAGTTCATTTAAAACTTTCTAATTCATTCTATTTAGTTTATCTTAATTAGGGTTATTTCACTTTTTAATCTAAATTTAGATTAACAATTATATTCTTCATCTAAAAAGTATAAAAAAGAGTGGGAGAGTGAGAAAAAGAAATTCTAAATAGATTCCATTGTAATAGATAGGTGAAACTTTCATTAATAATTTGTAGTAAAATACAACCTATATCTTGAATAATAGAAATATGATGCAAACAATTTTTGAATTTAATATAATAAAGTTTTGTGTTTTAGAGTATGGTGTTCATTTTATTGTCCTAATGGGTTATGTTCTACACTCATCATAAACCTTGTCTCCGTGAGTCTACCAACTAGTATAGTAACATAGTTTGATTCCTTGTGGAGAGTGTGGAAAGGATTCCTACATATGATTCAAATTTGAGATATTGTAGAAATGTTATTTGAGTGATAAAAGATTCAATATACCTCCAAAAAGAGTGGATTTAAAAGGTATATTTTCAATAATAAATATATATGTAAGACTACATAAATTCTTAGACATGTCAAATGTTATAAAAAATAGATTATAGATTGTAGAAGAATAAATAAGAATTTTTTGCCCCTAAGAGATGGCCAAAGTGATTATAATAAATAATGTACAATATTAAATTTAAGGATGATGATCAAGAAAAATAACTAAAAAATTATTTATGGGAAGGTATAATCCTTAAAGTTATCTCAATAATTGATATAGGAATAAAGAAAGACATGACATATTTTCTAAGAAACCTACACCTTGAATAACTTGTATATTGAATCACATACATTGAGGAAAATTTTATGTTTGATGATATAAACAAAAAAAAGAGGGTGAAGGTTCGAAACAAAAAGATAAAAGTTTATAAAACTATTTGGTGTAAGGAAGTTCAGATGGAAAGAAGAAGAAAAGTGATGCAAGAACATCAAGATAAAATACATCATTATTGAACTATTGTCAATAACTATTCAAAGTTGGTTAATGTTGGGTGTAAAAATGTGTGTGGGACATTTTAAGGTCTATTTTTTGTCTTAGAGTCCATTTGGAGTCCTCAAGGTGTGTTAAATAGATTTTAGGAGTTTTCTTCCAAAATAGGGAGTTTGAAAATTCAAATATTTTAACTAAGTCTAAGGGGGTCAAATGCATGTGTTGAAGAGGTTAGGTGAGAAAATTTTGTTTGATCAATCCATTCAATTCATGAGAAATATGTTTGAATACATTTAATATTTAGATCCTAAGACAAGTCATATGAATAAATGTATAGCACTCTTGTACATTGAGTTAGTTATAGAAAGCAAGTTGGATGTAACCACCAACCAAAACCAACATTGAAGTTGGATTTTGGGAAGAGTTGGTATTATTTGGATGGTGTATAGAGGAGACAGATATCTCCAAAAGAGAGGATAATAAACCTTATAATGTATCGGAAGAGCAAAACTCCTCAAGAAGGATCTCAAGTCCATGAAAGGATTATATTGTAATAGAGAATAATGTTATGAATAAAGAAAAATGATTTGATGTGTGTTATCCATTCAATGTATATTATTTAATAAGTTTCATATTATCTTTAAAAATTCCTTAAGGCCATGATTATTTTCATATTTGTGTGTAATTTTAGGTTTGAGTGGACTATAGAATAGAGTCAAGGAGGAAAGGTTGAGAGTAAATGCTCTAGGGTGGTGAGTTAAGTCTCCAAATTTTGTAATATTATTTGATTTATTAAAGGATAATATAGGCCCTCTAGGGTTTGAGTAATTATTACATGTACTAGGAACTTAGATGAATATAACCCTCTCTCAAGACTTTATCCACATGTGTGATAGTCCATGTTTTCAAAGAAAATAAGGTCATGAAAAGTTTTTGTGGTAAAATGAATCTTATTCCAAAGATGATACCTTGTAGACAAAGAAACATGTAACAAAATGATAGCTTATTAAATTCAAATGTGACATAAATTAATAGAATTGAATGAACTTTCAATATCCTGTTCGCATCACAAGTAACCCTACACATACAGTGAGAAACCCCTACTTATAGTCAAGGGGCAAGATAGATAGATGGATGCATCAGGGATGTAGATGGTCATGGAGATGATATAAGTTTAGGTATGATATAGTATAAATACCATGAATAAATTATCAATTAATTATAACTTTTGAATACCTACAGGCCCCTAAAACTCTTGACATAGTCATGAACAATCGCACCCCTATTTACATAGTCAAGGTACTAAATGAAGTGCAAATAATAAATGGAAAGTGGATGGAGATGGTGTTAGGTGAGTTTTACATTAGAGAACATATATGAACATTTATAATATCTTAGGTGAATCTTATAAGGCATCTGAATGAGAATTGACTATAGAAACCTTACACAGTAAAAAAAAAAGTGTATTATTGATTGAGTTTTGATGAATTTAAGCCCTCAATGCTTTGATTAAGGACTGAAACCTATTAGATAATTTTAAGGATGTAAAATCTGACCTATTGGTAGGATTTTTCCCTTTTTAAACAACCTATAACCCTATATATTGATTTTATTATGATCTCAAACTTATGCAGGTAAGGGAAAACCCTGATTTAGGGTTTTGAGTATTTTAGGATATTGAACTCTAAGAAAATTATAAAAATTGGTTATATGAAATTTTTTGATGGTTGATTGGATATAAAGAAATAATTAGGGTTACTAGTATGGGAAAGTATGGATTTTAGGACTATGTCATAATACAAGGTCTAGGGAAGGACTAATGAAGTAAAGGTAATGGATGAAAAGAAAATTTGTCTTATGAAGAATGGTAAGAAAGTATTGAATCAATTATGGAATCCAAATGGGTAACCTAAAAGGTCTTGATTTTTTTTTAAAGTTTATAGTTTTCTGAAACCAAGGAGATTTCTAGCTTAGGAGGGATAATTGAGAAGAAGCGTTATAAAGGAAATAAGTGAAGCCTAGGGAATTGTGTCAAGAGGGATGTGTATGAGTTTCATGGCCAAAATGTGTCCTTGAAAGTGTAATCATTTTCTTGAAAAGGTTTTTCAGTTTCTCCCAACAAGGAGACTTACCCAGAAATATGACTAGTAGGCCTACGAACAAGAATAGAGAGTTCTGAGATAAATAGTGAAAGGTGAATGATTAAATGGGATAATATGAGTTTAATTAGAGTTATTAGAGGTATTTAAGGTTATAATAGCCATTGGGATTAATAGTATTGAATTTTTGGGTCATTGGATGACTAACTAGGCCTATTATTGGTCTAAGGAGAGTGATGAGTTACAAGATATTGATAAATAATGAGAATGAGTAGACTAGTACTCTACATCATTTGGTATCAAAGAAAGGTAATCTTGGATAAAGTTTTATTTTTAATTCTTTAAAACTTATTGATTTGAGATGAATGCATAATGATATGAGATATGTATGAGATCACACTTGTAGAGGATTGAGGGAGAAGAAGAATGTTGAAGGTTTTATCTATTAAGATTAGTACAAAGGTATATCAAATCAATAAAGAGATAAATAATAACCTCAAAGTCATATGAAGAGGACTTGAAGCTAGTCAAGAAAGGACTAGAGAAGGTATATAGAAAGGAGAGTGTTGGAATTTCAAGAGAGAAGAGAGAATAAATAATACTCCACAAGAGGGTTAAGAAGGATAAATAGATGTCTTAGATAGAGGACTAAGAGAAGAGTAAAGGCCTAATATAGGTCTAAGAGGCAAGATTGACAAGATTGATAAGATGAAGATCTAGATAGTCATAGAAAACAAAGAAAGTGAGAGAAGATAAAGGTAGAGAGAGAAGTGGAAGACATGAGAAGAGAATTGGGGTAGAGTGTAGAGAAGATATAATTCATGGTGAAGCTCTTGAGAAGATAAGGAAGCTATTGGAATTTTTTAAATATGAGGAAAAGATTGAAGTGGCCACTTGAGTCACTTATGAAAGAGACAAGGAACGATATGAGTGTCTTAAAAGATGATAAGAATAAAGAGAGGGAAACCAAAAAAGGCATGAGGAGTGAGATTTTTACAAGTCAACAACAAGACAAAGAGATATATAAGAGAGATCTCATTGAAGATAATAAGAATAAGATGTAAGTGCCAACTAGAGCACATGAGAGTGAAGGTAAGGAGAGAAGATGGAGAGTGTCTATGCTAAATAAATTTAAAGAGGTTATATGGTCTCTTATTTTATATGATAAAATTGATTTCAACTATTTGTATGTAGGTATGAAGAAATAATTGATGAATCCCAAACATAAGGCCTCAATGTTAGTGAAGGATGGGCCAAGCACATCACCCATCAAGTGGAAAGAGGTTGAACAAGAAATAAAACTTCTTGTAGAATACAAAGTGATAAAAGTTGAAGAAATTACACATGTTTAAGATGAAGATAAAGATGATTTATATGATGCTTTACCAAGTATTACACCTAAAACAAGAGAAGAATCATAAAAAGAAGACATGAAGGTCATCCATGAAGACATGAATGCAGACATAAGCTTACAACAGTCACCTTTGGAAGTAAATGAGTGTTTAACTTTGATTTTGATTGCACATATGAATATAAAAACACTAATATGAAAATAGGGAGAAATAAGGACAAATTTCATCCCTCAAGAAGAGAACAAGCATATGGATATGTTTGGATTCAGTGGCTGAAGCAAAATGATGGTGATAAGGAAGAATTGAACTTCAAACAAGAGGTCAATCAAGGAAAGAGTATAGGTTAAATACAAGCACAAATATGGAAACAAATCATAAATGGCAAAGAACACCAAGTTGGCATGGTATATAACCAAATCAAGAAGCATGAAGTAGATGAAATGAGAAACAAGTGGTAACCTAAGAAGGTACAAGGCATAAAATGGGTGGAAAAGATCATGAAAAGAACCCAAGAAGATCATAATGCAAGTCAATCCCAAGAAAGTATGAAGATTAAGGAAGATGACAAGTCTACAAGGCAAATAAGAGAGATAATGCAAACAAACCAAGTCAAAGAAATGAAGGTACAACAATAATATGAATGCATAAAATAAGTGTTTCCAATTTTTTTTTCAAATGTTGTATATGATGATATATGTGAATTTGACTCTAGTGATGAAGACATATTGTATATGTAAACCATTTCCTTGATGAATGATTGTGTAACAAGATAAGATGAGAATGAGGCACCTCAAATAGTGATTTATAAGTGTGTTATGTAGACAAAAAAGGTTAGTTTTAATCTCATGAATGAGGGAGTCCAAGGAAAAGATAAATAACAAGTTTCCCAAGGAGATGAAGAGCAATGTTGACCAAATTTTGTTAAATATTATTAAGAGGTGGATGAACTCAAGTTTCAAGAAGAGTTAGAGATATTAGAAGACATGTTTAGTCCATTCAAGGGGATAAAAATAGATGAAGTAAAATAGGTAAATGTCAAGTATGCACTACAAGAAACATCAAAAGAGGAGCAACAAAGGAAGGCACAAAGAGTTGCACAAACAAGGCCGCAAAAAGCAAGCAAAGGGAGTATGAGTAAGTACACAAGGTGAAATAGTCAATTGATCAAGATAAATCTGAGTTAATAGTCGATAAACATGAATAAGGAAAGTCAACTATTTGTCAAATCATATTTTACTATGATGAGGATGAATAGAACAATGAGTTTCTCTTGCACAATGAGCAAAGTCAAAAGAAGAGGCATCAAAAATGAAGAAATGTGAAGAAGAGGTAGCACAATAAAGTGTAGGTGAGCAAAGGATAGAGGCTAACATGTATGAGAGGTCATTAGAGCGTAAGGAAGAAGATGCTAGCATAACTAAGAAGAAAACATTTCCAATAAAATAGGAATCAAATACAAACAATGAGGAAGCAAGCTATGAAACATGCATAAACATGAAGAAGAAGAACCATTTAGTTGCAACTGAGTTTGGTAAATCTCAAATTTATTTAAAACTTCTGTAATATGTATCAAATAAGATTCTACAGTAGTTAGAACACCTTGTAGAGGTGGAAGATGCATGGATAAGAAGATTAAATAAGGCCAAAAGGAAGAAATACAAGAATTTAACAAATAAAAGGGATCAATAATGAAGGAATAATAGTATGTTGAGTATGAATGACCCTAAAATGTGGAATTTTAAGGCAATAAATAAAGTTGGTGGCACAAATTTTATCCCTCTTGCAGAGTATGATGTAGGAGCATCAAGCTAAAATATATCATTTTTGAATTATTTTCAATAACTAGTCAACATTGGTCAATGTTGGGTGTCAAAGTGTGTGTGGGACATTTTAAGGTCTATTTTTTATCTTAAAGTCTATTTGGATTCGTCAAGGTGTGTCAAATATCTTCTAGGAGTTTTCCCTCCAAAATATGGAATTTGAAAATTCAAATATTGTAACTAAGTCTAAGGGGTTCAAATGCATGTGTTGAAGAGGTTAGGTGATCAAAGTTAGTTTGAGGGGTCCATTTAAGTCATTAGAAATATATTTTAATACATTTAATGTTTATCTCATAATATAATTCATATGATCAAGTGTAAAGCACTCTTGTACTTTGAGTTAGCTATAGAAAGCAAGTTGGATATAACCACCAACCAAAATCAATGTTGAAGTTGGAGTTTCAGAAGAGTTGGTAATAGTTGGATGGAATAGAGAGGAGAGAGTAGGAATGTGGTAGAGAGATATCTGAAGGAGAGGAGAAGAAACCTAAGAATGTAAAGGAAGATCAAAACTCCTTGGGAAGGATCTCAAGTCCATGAAAGGACTATATTGTAACAGAGAATAATGTTATAAATAAAGAAAAATGATTTGATGTGTGTTATAAATTCAATGTGTATGATTTAATTAGTTTTATATTGTCTTTAAAATCCCTTGAGGCCATTATTATTTTCATATTTGTGTATAATTATATGTTTGAGTGGACTATAAAAAATAGTCAAAGTAGAAAGGTTGAGAGTAAATGATCTGGGGTGGTGAGTTAAGCCTCATCATTATATAATATTATTTAATTGATTAAAGGATCATATATACCCTCTAGGGGTTGACTTATTACTCCAATTATAAATAACTCAGATGAATATAACCCTCGGTCAAGACTCTATCCACGTGTGATAGTCTAGATTGTCAAATAAAAGGTCATGAAAAATGTTTATGGTAAGATGACTATTATTCCAAGTATGATGCCCTATATACCAAGAAACATGTAATATAAGCATAACTTATTCAGTTTAAAGGTGAGGTAAATGAATATCATTGAATGAAACTCTCAATATCCTATTCAGATAACAAGTAACCTTGTACATACACTGAGAAACCCCTGCCTACAATTAAAGGGTAAGATAGATATATGGATGCATAAGGGAGGTAGATGGTCATGGAGATGATATAAGTTTGGGTATCACAGAGTAAAAATACCATGAAGAACTTATGGAAGAATTATAATTTTTTAATATCTATAGGCCCATAAAACTCTTGACATAATCATGAATAGTCACACCCCTATTTACACAGTCAGGTTACTAAAGGGAGTGTAAAGAATAAATGAAAAGTGGATGGAAATGGTGTTAGGTGAGTTTTAAATTGGAGAGGGTTTATGAACCTTGATAATAGCCTAGGTGAGGCTTATAAGGTATTTGAATGAGAATTGACTATGGAAACCTTGCACAATCAAAAAAAGGAGTGCATAATTGATTGAGTTTTGATGATTTTAATCCCTCAATGCATTGAATAAGGCCTAAAACCTATTTGATAAGTTGAAGGATGTCAAAATAGACCTAGTGGTGGCATTTTCCCCTTTTAGAACAACCTATAACTACAGATATTAATTTTATTATGCTCTCAGACTTGTGCAGGCAAGGGAATATCTTGATTTAGGTTTTTGAGTATTCTAGGAGATTGAACCTAGGAAAATTATAAAAATTGGTAATATAACTTGGTTTGATATATTGTTATGGATAAATAAATAATTAGGGTTATCTGGTATGGGCAAGTATGGATTTTAGGACTGTATCCTAGTAGTAGGTATATGGAAAACCTAATGAAGTAAGGGTAATGGAGGAAAATCAGATTTGTCTTATGAAGAAGGGTGAAAAAATATTTATTCAATTATGGAAGCCAAGTGGGTATCCTAAAAGGTCTTGAGCTGGTTTTGAAAGTTTGTAGTTTGCCTAAACCAAGGATCTTTCTGCCTTAGGAGGGCTAATTGAGAATATGTGTTGTGAATAAAGTAGGTGAAGCCTAGGGAGTTGTGTCAAGAGGGAGGTATGTGAGTTTCATGGCCCAAAAGGGTCCTTGAAAGTGTAATCAATTTCTTGAAAAGGTTTGTCAGTTTCTCCCAACAAGGAGACTTACCCAAAAATAGGGAGAGTGGTCCTAAGAATAAGAAGGGAGAGTTCTAAGAGAAATAGTGAAAGGTGAATGATGAAATGGAATGAGATGAGCTAAATTAGGGTGATTGGAGGTATTGAAAGTCAGAAGAGCCATTGGGAGTAATAAGATTGCATTTTTGGGTCATTGGATGACTAACTAGACTTAATCTTGGTTGAAGGAGAGTGATGAGTTGAAATATATTGATCAGACAATACAATGACCAGACTAGTACTCTACATCAAAAAGGGAAAGACAAGGTCTCCAAATGGTATAAATTAGTTAAAAATATGAAACATAAAATCATACATAGATATTACACATTGGAGTTTATAAAAAAATGTTATTATTCATTCTTATCTAGGCTTAATTGTAATCTTGCATCAAGCAAAAATAGAAGAAGTGTTGGAAATATGCATCTTGTGATGTTGTAAAACATTTTGTTTGAATGTAATATTTTTGGGTTGTTTTACATAGCGTTGCACATGTTCCTTATTTATTTTGTATAGTCATTCATGGTGTGTATCTTAAAACCTAAAGAAGTTTAATTGCATAATTTTTTCACTGATTTTGTGAAGTATAAGTGGTGCACAAACATATTTTGAAGGCTATTTCATAGACCTTGGACATGGGATTTTCAATTACAGAAGGTATTTATTATTTTTATAATTATTTTAGAGTCATTTTATATTTATTTACGTAAATCATGGAAGGTTTTTGTAATTCATTTAATATAATATTTCTAGGCATTATAGGAATGATGTGTTATGAGACATTGCAAATATATATGCATTCAAAGATTAATTGTAATATTTAGAAATTAGTGTAGGTGGTGGGTTTTGTGGCTATATAATCAAACTCCTATGCTTGTGTAAAACATTCAAAAAACCTAAGAGGATAATAAAACGTGTGGCCATTAGAGGGAACAATAAGTGGTTATCTATGTGTAGATATGAGGAAGGGGTTGTTGGGTTGAAGCACATACTTGCATGGAGATGGGGTAACATTGTGGTGTTTTTTAATCATGTGGGTTGAGAGTGTGTATATGCAAGTGTTTTTAATATACATTTATATAAGTGTGATGTTTTTCTATAAATCTCTCCATATAGAAATAAATATTTTATGTTTTTTTATTATGTTGAATTATTTGTTTGAAGGCTACATGGTATAATGAATCTCTTCATTAATACCCTAAATCATGACTGCATCATTTTACATTTGAGTATGTAAAAAGATATAGGTTGAGAGAGTTAGGTTTAGAGTTATCCATTATTGTGAAGGTGGGTAGATGAAAAAAGGTGATAACTTGATCTAAAATGTGTGGGTTTTCAAAGGGTAGTAAAACATACGATATAGAATTGTGAAGAGGCAAGATGACAATAATAAGAATGGTAAAAATAAATGAAGCAGTCTCAAATTTATCATAAAGGGTTGATGAGATTGTGGAGATGTTGTGAGTGTTGTAGACAAGATTGAATATTATAGAAGAAGATATAAGAAGAAGGTTTTTTCATAAGGGATGATGTGTTTAATGAAAAGAGTGAAGGATGAGAAGCATATAAAGAATAATTAGAAACAACACAGGAGAGAATATATGGGGAAGAAGAGAGGCTTATCAAATCCATTTCCAAGATCACAAAAGGAGTGAAGATGGAGGTGTCATGTTTTTCCATGAACATTAAACATATAATAACTAATAGATTAGCTCACAAATATTGATGAGTAACTACAATTTGATGAAGTAGAAGAATAATGGAACATAAAAGTGGCACATATAAAGATAAAGGGACACATATATCTATGGTATAATTAGGTGTAGAATTAGACAAATCACAAATGTAAAGATAATATTTCTCATTGGGAGAGAATGGTTTTGAATTCATAATAAAATATTTTTCTTAGAGATTATCAATTGGATTCATTTAATAGGTTGTAGAATTTGTGATAAAACTAGTAAGCATAAAAAAGTAGATGAAGGAGTTATATAGGATCACTATCTAGGTTGGAAAATGTAAGATCATCCAAGATAAGGTGATGAAATACATTAATGGATCAATATAGTTATGTTTTCATATCACGTAGGATGCATACCAATATGCATTCAAATCAAAGGCTAAGTTGGAAAATGTGTAATGTAATCAGATAAGATAAGCTCGATGGTGGGAAATAACAAAGAGTGCATAATAAATGAAGTGAGGAAGCAAAAATAAATGCATAAGTGTGACATGATTAAGGAGGAAGATATTTTGTGAAAGGGAGAAGTACCTTGAATATGGGAAGAGAAGGAAGGTTAGAAGGAACATGTTTTAGGTGTGTGTAAGTGGACACTAAGTATTTGAATCTACTCATATGGATTATTATGTTAATATGTGAGGGAGTGATGGTAGTGTAAAAGTATTAAAAGTAAACATAGACTTTATGGAGTCACCTTTGCATAGAGAGGATACCACAGAAGGAAATAATTTACATTTAGTAATAAGAGTCTTGAAGATTTTAGTAAATATCAAGGATATGAGAATGTGAGGATATATTCCTAAAAAATTTTAATAATAAGAATTAAATTATATAACTTTGTGTTGGATAGTGGAAGCATGGATATTTTAATGTCCAAAATATGGTGATGAAGTTGTGTTTGGCATGCAAGCTTCATCCAAATCCTTATGGGGAATTTGATTGCTTGAAGGTCAATATAATGTTTTAAAATAGAAATTCAAAGGGGACATAATGATTGGAAGATACAAACACAAGGTTTTATGTGATTTTTTATCAATGGATGCATCTCATATTTTATGGTAATATGCTCGTGAGATATTATATGATGGGATAAAAATATTGTTTGTGAAAGGAATGATGAAAATATTTATATTTTTTGAATTTTTAAGGGATAAGGATGGATAGGTTTCACACCAATGTAATTTGGTCATGAAAATAATTAAAGGAGAAATTACATAATGAGGGAAATATAATGTGTGTGAATATGGAGAATAACACCATGCAAAAGAAGGGGAAATTTTGTTCTAACCATATGAATTCAAGAGTGATTTCAGTGGGTTGTGTCATAAATAATAAAATAAATTTTCCCAATGCAAATAGAATTAGTCTACCAAGGGAGAGTTGGAACTAGTGAAACATTATTTTAAAGGGATATTGGTGGAGGATAGATTATGTCCAAATTTATAGACCACATGAATTGGAATGTGATAATTATCTCCCATGGCACAAGGGCATGCTAATTCCTTTAGAAATGGTTATAAATGTACTTATACACCATAAATCTAGTTGGTGAGAACCATGCTTGGATGCTTTTCTTACCCATGGTATATGATTTAGCTGTCTCATAGTTCACTTATAATCCTTGTATCAACTAAAAATATATGAAGTAGTTTAAATAAGTATATTTTGGCATTGAAAATTTTTTTGTGCAAGTTTTTTGTATTTTTTTCATCTTTGCATGCACACCTTATTATTTCTATGTAGTATTTCAATGAGTATATCCAAAAATGTAAATAATATGAGGCACATGACTTGTTTATGAATTATGTGAAGGAGTGGTGTCATGTAATAATGTATTTTTAATGTAATTATGTATACCTTTCACATGATATTTTATTATGTATAAGGTATCCATTATACCTTGTGACTCTATTGAAGCATATTATTTCCATAATGTATAACCATTGGAAAAAGTCATTGCAATTTTCCAACCTTTTTAATTTACTTCATTAAATCTCATAAGTTTTTTGGGAATTCATTTAATATAATATTATAATGCATTATGGGCACAATTTATTATGATGAATTGGAAGTTTATATGCATTTAATGATATAGTGGATTATTGAGAAAATATTATACGTGTAAATATTTTGTGGCTATATAAATAGACCCATATAATTGTACTACAAAATTTATAAAACTTGATAGGAGAGTCCATGTTGTGGCCATTATAAGGAGTTTTAAGGTGTGTGTAAATATGGTGAAGGTGTTATTTGGTTGAATCACATTCATGTATAGATAACGGGTAACACTACAATATTTTATAAAATTGTAGACTAAGAGAGTGTGTATTTAATTTTTTGTATACAATATTTGTCTTAGTGTGAGGTGTGTGTGAAAAAATATCAATAAAAAATAAATATTTATTTTTGATGTTATTATGTGATGTTATTTTTATATAGGATAAATGATATAATTCATCTATTCATTGAGATTGTTAACCATTACTACCTCAAGTTATAAAACATGAGATAGAGAGATATTATTATAAAGAATTATACTAAAATAATTTATAGGACCACCATCATATTTTTCCATTCTAAAATGGATAAATACAAATTTTAAAGATACGTAAATGGGTTAAGTATTAGTATTAATATAATATATGATCATGGTAAAAATCCAGACAGTGGAAGAAGCTTACTATTTTACACTAATGGCTGAGGCAAACTTATCCCACAAATTTATAAAAAGGACACCAGGGAGAGGAAATTTCAATTAAGAAGGTCAATCAAGATGTTATGATGCTATAATAATATCAAAAAACCTAAAAGGATATAATACAATTATGCATATCCAAGCATATGTGCAAGAGAAGAGATATGAGCATGAAGTTTGACATAGTCACATGCATGGAGGACCATATTACTTGTCTAAGATTATGGAATATTTTTTAGATAAAATGGAAGAGGATTAATTGAAACATGGTATATATATTGTAGACATAGAGATTATGATTTCCCTTAGGCACATAGTGTAAAAACAATAAGGATTGATGCCAATGTGCATGTTGTACATAGAGATGGAGAGATAATTGTATCTCCTAAAAACTCTAAGGAACTAAAGGGTAGAGATATATACATGGGGAAGAGGGAATTCCTAAAGCCATTAAAGTATTATAGTGAACTAAATAAAACAAATAACACATTCTAAATAGTTTACAAATAAATAAATAAGTGTTATAAGGTGATTATAGGTGGTGTTAGTAATGTTAACCTAGTTTCATGCAAGATGGTATAAAATTTGGGGTTGAATAAGGTAGTGTACCCTAACCATTACAAAGTGTTTTGGATAAAAAAGGGCCATAGAATATTGGTTAATGGAAAATTCCTAGCGAGATTATAGATGGATGCATACAAAGATGATTTTTTGTATCATATCATGCCAATGGGTATTGATGGGAACAAAACTCCACAGAGCTCTCAATCTCTTCAAAATGTAAATATATCTTCAAAAAATCATAAATCACATACAAAAATAACTCTTATTATCTTAATAAATATTCATTACATAAGAGCTTCAACAATCTTCACTCACATTACAAAATATTCATCAACAAAGATTTATTCAACACATTACATAACTTGATAATCTCACATCACGGAGGCTTTGTAGAGCTTCTTATAAGCTCAACTCGCTACAAATTCTATCCTAGTTAAAAATCCAATGAATACATTTATTTATATAAATTCAAGGAAGTAATGAAATATAGAGAAACACAAGAGGAAAAAAAATGGCTCCACCCTTTCACATGAGTGAATCATGCCAAGAGACAAGGGGCATCCCAAGGAAATCTATGCCATTTTACTTGTGGGATTGATGATTATAAAAGACAAAAAGGTTCATCTAAGGACAAATTCGACCCATATCACACTTGGATGAGTAAGGTTAAGGGAGTTAGATTAGCCCTCAATTAAACCATGTTGCCTTTCACATATAGACAAAAAAAGGTAAAGTAGAAGTCAAATTGAACAATAAATCTTGTCACTTCCAATTGTATAAGCTTTAAAAAGATGGTAGATTTCCTTTTTGACTAATATCAAGCCATTATATTTTGTCCCCACTCGAAATTTTGATCCAATCTCATAATGTAGGTCAACATCAATCCCTTTGTTTGCCTTGTAAGTAATGTGGTGTCGCATGCCACCAAGGTAACATGAATAGTGTTATAGACATCTCATTAAGATGAATAGTGTATTCCACCTCATCAATGAATAGTGTCTCATGAATAGTGACAATATGAATAGTGTTTTTATTCACCACATCATTCTCCTCTGATTTAAAACAACTTGGCTCTCATGAGTTATCTTGATTGTATCATTACCATTTATTCTTAAAAAAATTAAAATGCACACCACTCTTTTTTTGGGTTATGCAAGATTGAACAAACCCTTAGATGTTCCTACATTAGACATCCAAGGTGTTATACTATGATCTCTTGATCACATGGATGGGTTAAGTAATAGATCTAATATTTTGGTCATAAAGTTTGATGACCATGACATCCCCTTCCTAAACAACATGTTCTCACCCTTTTTACTCCTTTACTTCCAGTTTCTACTTATTTATCTTCCCCTTTTACTCTTCATACTTCTTCTCTTCCTCTCTTTCCTCATGGGATCACACCTCCCACCACAAATTATATCCTTTATGGGATACACCCACCATAGACCATCCTTCTCTGCCAAAATATTATCCATATTCCAATGGATTCACATGTGGGGATGCACCCACTATAAACCATCCTCCACCAAGATGATCTATCATCCATCTTACTTTTCCATGTGTGCTCTATCCCACCAAAATATGTACACCTCCACATAAACCCATATTAGATTTCTTCACACATCATCCAATAATATGTTGGATTATCCACACCATCACAAGACACAAACACTTTTGGCTCCTCTCTCATGTTTGTAATAACATTCATCATAGTGTCATCATGGGCACATACTTGCACAAAACTCCTTTCCAAATATTCTACAAAACAAGCTAGCAACTCCACTTGGCTAAAATATTCATTCTCTTTCAACTCTTCAAGGATTCCATATTCATATTTATTCTCTCCATCATCCTTTATAAGTATGTATCCATGTTCTTATTCAACAAGAATCATGTCCATATCCTCTTCCATGAGGATTTATTCTTCTATTTGTAATGCTTCATGGATATAATCTTTATATCCTTTAAAATATACTTGGATGTAATTTTATTCACTAAAAAAGTCTACAAACTTTTTCCCATCATCACATAATGGGCCTTCTTCATCTTGTTCAACAAAAAGTAGCTTTCTATCCTTCTCAACCTTTTTGTATTCTATCAATCATTGAAGCTTTTCCACATACTCCAACTATAACTTTGGGTACACAAATTCACCCATAAGCTTGGAAACCATATTTTTCCACTCACATACCTTCCTCTTTACTCTAATTTGTTTGAATACTTGGTAATCCTTATAATACATGGATATAACTCCACACATCCTTGTTCTTATAATTTTCACCCTTTAGCTCAATTATCCATGTCATGAGCTCTTTTGATCCATAAGGCACGAAAATTCCTCCATTATTCTTCTACATCATAGTTTTTTTCACTTGGATTTGTACCCCTTTATTTTATACCTATCTCTCCTCATTCAAGTGACATAATGGAGACATCTCAATAGCTTTGGGTAAACATTTTTTTAAGATGAATCTCTAGAAGGGATAGTTCCCTTAATGCACTCTTTGAAGTACTCTCTTACATATAAAATTTACATGAAAAGGGTTAAAAATAAAAATTAAAAACACTAAAATTTGATGCATAAATATTTAATTTTCTCCTATTGACTAAACTTATACTACTTAGAGCTAAACAAAGCTTCTTTCACATAAAACTCACAACTCAAGATGGATTGTCACATCAATGTTTCATATGCTAGGTTAAAGAGGTATTTTTATGCTTATAAGGTTAATGATTAATTTATTTAATACATTCATGAAGAACTTATAAACACACATACACTTAAAATATAACACTAACAAATACCTACAATAATTACTCTTCTATACATTTGGTGAACAATCAAGGATAACATGCTAGAAAAGATGATCTTCTACTAGACAAGACCAACAAGATTGTAATAACACTCACTTATAAAAAATTTAATTATTAAAATTCACTTATTTTATTTTATTTTATTCAATAGACATTAATATACAAAATTGACTAGAATTTCCCCATCAACAAATGGAGGCTGCCAAAAAGAGTCAATATTTGTAGCCTTTAGGAAAAGAGTAAGACAAGGGAACTCCAACGGTTTCTTGGACACTTGTAAATATAATAAAATAGGTTAAAAATTCATGATAATTTTTTTTTAAAATTAACCATGCAATTTAAATATGCCCAAGTGTCCATATAAGTCATGAAACTTATGAAAAGTGTCATAAAACTCCTTGTCTTGGCTTAGAAAATTGCCTTCATAATTTGGACCTATTTTAAATTACCAAAATTGAATATGGATAGGTATGATGATTTATATGATAGTTAAGGATTTTATTAATGCCTTTACATGTATTTTTTTGGAGTCCTACTCATCTAGAAACTCTTAGAAGGAAGCCATCACTGCCTGCAGTCTAAAAACTATTTTTTTAGTCACCCCTCACACTTGGTCTCAAAATTTGCTTAATTTTTACATTAAAATACATTGGAGGGATTTAATGACACTTTTAAATACCATCCATGGCCTTATACTACTTAGGTGCACCTTAAAAGGACATTCACTTGAGTTTTTCACACTTCTCACCCTTATGTTCACTATGCCAATTTTGACTAGTTGAGATGATAGCTCTAGTTTAGACACTTAGGAGTTTTTTATTGGAATAAAATGATCATAGGTAGTTATTAAAAGTCATAATATTACCTCCAAATTTTTTTTTGTCTTTAGACTCCTCTTATGGCCTACACAATGCATAAAACTATTAATAAAATCTTATTTTATACCCTATCCATACAATTCCATACATCTCATCTTGGTGGGAAATAGAATGAGGAGTATTGTAAATGTTAAAATATATTTCATGGTCAAAATATGTAATTAGTATATCTTTCTAATCTTGTTTTCTCCATTAG
Source organism: Torreya grandis (assembly GCA_037957365.1). NCBI lineage: Eukaryota > Viridiplantae > Streptophyta > Pinopsida > Cupressales > Taxaceae > Torreya > Torreya grandis. The sequence goes on from JARHVA010006661.1 coordinate 782,897, forward strand.
GTCTTGGCTGAGGGTTTAGTAGGGTTTTAGGTAGTTTTAGTCTTAATCTTTATTTATAAATATTTGATGTTGGAATTGCCAAAAAATTACAAAATATTGATTTTTATGGACCCTAATAACCCCTCAAAACTCCTTTGTTTCCCATTCAAACTCTCAAAGGAGACATGAACACTTGAAGTCACCCCATCAAGCTAGTTTCTACCTTTCTTGCATGTTTGAACTCTTTCTAAGCTAAAATTAGCTTTATTGTAGGTTCTTATACATTATAAAATTTCAAAAATGTCTAATTAAATCTCCATAACATGTAACAATCAAATATATATCCCTCCAAGAGTTATAAGTGAATATGGACCCCCAATTGGTTCTAGGTCCCTTGAAGGCCTAATGGGTTTAGCATGTACCTTACTAGTTTTGGCTATTAGGATTAATATTTCATGGTTGGATTGGTTTATTATGAATTTTAACACCAAATTTAAGCCTAAAAATACATTATATAACCTCTCATGCACTCTTCATCATATTTCTCTCTCATTCACCAACTAGGCCTAGTGAAAGCTTGCCTAGTTGGACTTTGTGCAGGGGTATTTTGGTCATTTTGAGAGGTCTAAGTCTAAACTAGTTATTTTTATCACCTATTTTAATTTAATACACATCATAATGTGTTTATTTAAGTTCAAAAATATCCATATCAATCCCTTTTCCCATTTTTACTCACTAGCTTGCTTTGTTAAAGCCTAATTTTCTTAGATTGGTTGACTTCCAAGGTAAAACAGTAAGGTATATCCCTCATCCCCAAGTAAAATTGAATATTTTTTGAGTTTTTAAAGGTCATAATTATGTTTTTTTACCAAATTATTTATCTATATTCCTTGATTTATGTGTCTAACTAGCTCAAAATGTCTAAAAAGGCCTCTAAAAAGGTTATTTCTTGCACTTTTTCCCAAATCCAACTAAGAGTGACCTTTACAATCTAAAAAAATCATCCTAGGTTCCCTAAACATTTTATTAATCCTAAATTTATGCTTATTAATATTTTAATTCATCTAAAACACCTATCTTCCTTATTTTCCTCATACTTGTCTATTGAGTAGCATGGTTTCTTGGAGCAACTGTATGGACTGATGACCTTTGACTAAGTAGGGAAGAGTAAATGAGAATGTTTTGAAAAAATATTGTTTATCAGTCATAAAACATTATAATTTTTTATCAAATACTCACTTTTTTCATAAACAAGTCCCTTTCTTACCTTCCCTTCACTAAGAATACCCCTATTGTAGGTGCATACAGGGGTTTAGGGAGGTCTATGTAGGTGTGTTTCATCATTTTTGAAACTTATCAATTCCATAAATATTAAAATGTATATGGTAATATGTCATTTAATTAGGTCCAATTTCTCTTTAACCCCTCAATTTCACTTTAAGCCTCAAAATTGAGTCCCTCACTACTTGTTGACTGAGACACTTTGCTTTTTTGACCCTATTATAGGTGTCATTTAATTATTGAGAGTTGGTTATGATGTTTTATAACCTCCATTTAACCCCATTTGGTCAAAAAAATATATTCTTTAACTATTTCTCTTATTTTAAGGTCTTAAGACATCACATAGGCATCAATTTTAGGGTCACTATCCTATACCTTGCTAGACTAAGCCTTGTAGGTGTGAATTTGATCAAATGATTTGATTCATGATGTTTAGAGACACTTCATGAATAATTAAAACCAAATTATATCATCTCACACATTTAAATTAGTTGTATGCTCTTTCGACTCCTAACTATGTTTTTTGACCATGACTGAGACACCTTATTTTTAGATTGATGTAGGTGTGTACTAGATCCTGAGATTTGGGTTATGATGTGAAAGGATTATATTGAACCCCATTCAGGTCACAATGTATGTGTTTGAACTATTATTTGTCTTTTAAAGCATTAAAACATCATCTTAGCATCAATTAGGGTCAATATTTGTTTGTCTTGCCTATCTAACCCCTATATGTGTCTATTCCTTATTAGAGGGACACCTGTAGGTGGCTATAGGGCTTACAAGACCATGTTTAAATATTACATTTAAAATATTCAATTCATTTTTGTTCCATTCATCCAAATAAACCATTATAATCAAGATCTTTTTTCCTATGTTACTTCTTAGGGTGTCAAAATACCATTCAAGCCTTCAAACCTGTAGATGCCAGTGCTTGATTTTAGTGTTTTTAGAGGCTTATTTTAGGCCTTAATTAACCTCTTTCCACTTACTATTTTTTCTCCATCTCATCATAGGTTTTGTCTATGTTAGGGGATACAAGACTCATCTCATTAGAGGTTTTAAATCCTTGGGAAACATGTTGTGAGGGGTTCACAAAAACTCCATGGAGCTCCATTTTGGTCTTTAAGGGAAAGTTTCCCTAAATTCAACCTCTTGTCTCATCAACAGTATTACACACATTTTTATCCCTTTCATAGTTCAAACAAGTGTTTAATGTTCAAGTTATATATTAAAAACCAAAAGGAGGCTTCCTACATGTTTCAGTACTTCACACAAGGATCATCAAAGCTTTGTTGGTATACCTATAGATGAACATTCTTATACACAAGTAGTAAATCTTCTCTAGTTGTTATGGAATGAGATAAATACATTTTTAATTGATTTTAATGATCTAAGGCCTCTCTCAATACCCTCAAATTAACCTTTCACCTCTCAAAAGTATTGAAACCAATATTAAGGCCCTGATGATGTCATCATGAAATGTATATATGTGGAAATGAGTTGGATATGGATAATGAGTGTGGAATAGAGCAACAAGGTGGACAAAAAGCCTCATGGGAATATCAAACCTATTTTCAAATTTCCACATGCATTATTTACAATAAGTACCTCTTGAGATGAGATTCAAACATGCCTTTCAACATGAAAATCACATGCAAACACCTATAATAAGGAAGGTGGGATATTTCATGATTATTTTAGCATATTGAATGAGCTTGTGAGCACACTTGAACCTTTTACAAGAATATATATGAAATATTTCCAACTCTTGATGGATTTTACAACTAATATACCCTAATTACCATACCATGAATAATTTTAATAAGATTTAAACATGTGACTATAAGTGAATTTTGGAAAAGTGTTGAAAATGGAGAAAGATAAGATTGCAAGCTACCCAATAACTACATGAGAGCTCTACAGGAAAAAAAGACTATGAAAATAAGAAGAACCTTAACTGAGACTACACATGGTGACACCTTCCTACAATATGGAATAACTTGCTCATCCCAACAATATGAAGCCTGAAACTAATAATGGAGACCATCTAAGAAGGAATCCAATTGGTTTTTATGTATTAGACCAAAATTGAGTAAAACCTATAGTGTACATGAAATATCTAGTAAAAAAGTACAATCATTTTGTAAAGGATGGTTCATGAAGCACAAGTCACCATTATTCAAAATATTTATATTTAAATGAATATCACTAAGTATGAAAGATAAGATTGAAAGCTACCCAAAAGATGACATGGTGAAACCAAAACATGGAAGGAGGTTTTCATATGACCCTAAGACTTGTGTAACACCATTTAATAAATACATGAGAGCTGTACAAGAAAATAACACTATGAAAAAAAGAAGAACCTTGACTGAGACTAAACATGGTGACACCTTCCTACAATATGGAATAACTTGCTCATCCCAACAATATGAAGCCTGAAACTAATAATGGAGACCATCTAAGAAGGAATCCAACTAGTTTTTATGTATTAGACCAAAATGGAGTAAAACCTATAGTGTACATAAAATATCTAGTAAAAAAGTACAATCATTTTGTAAAGGATGGTTCATGAAGCACAAGCCACCATTATTCAAAATATTTATATTTAAATGAATATCACTAAGTATAATCCAACCTCATAAAAATAATTTGTCCTAAAGCCTCCTGAGCTATCTGTACTAAGCACAAACCTACAAGTCACTTATATATGTCTAGAAATACAAAAAATAAGAAGAATAGTTTTGGATTTAAAATGGCACTTCCAAAGCAAACCAAATGTAGAGATGAGTGTTATGAAGGTGAAGGGGCCTTCCATGATATTTTTACATGTGGCACACTTCTCCATGGACTGTACAAGTGTCAAATGCTCCCTTTCTCAGTTGTTTCTTGAATTTTAGTTAGAGAACCTATAATATTCTAATGTAACTAACAGTCATGATAGTTAAAATGACCTATAGGAATCTTATAAGGAGAAAAGGACACCCAAGCACCTTGGGAACCATGCCACTTGTATTAATGACCCTTAAAACCACATTAGATGACACATAATGACAAATAAACTAATGAAACATGACTAAGGGTATACATACATTATATAACATCAATTAAACCATAATATGACCTATGACAAAGATTTGTACCCATAAATATCTAAAAAAACCAAGTTTTTTACCTATAGGGGTCTAAGTTTGACCTAAAAGTCAAACTTGGTGAATAATAGTCTTAGATGGTCTCTTTTCCATATATTACACCTGTAAAACACAAATACACATTCACATTTTCAACCCAAAACTCTCCTCTGTGCAAGAATCTTACTTGCTCTGATACCAATTGATGGGAACAAAACTCCATAAAGATCTCAATATCTAAAAAACATAAATATCTCTTCAAAAAATCACAAATCACATACAAAAATAACTTTTCTTCTCTTAATAAGTATTCAATACATCAAAGCTTCAACAATATTCACTCACATTATATAAGACTCATAAATAAATATTTATTCAACACATTACATAACTTGACAATCTCATATCAAGGAAGCTTTGTATAGATTCTTCTAAACTCAAATCTATACCACTTATAGCCTAATTACAAAGCCAATGAATACATTTATTTATATAAATTGAATTAAGGAATGAAAGAGAAAGAAACACAAGAGCCTAAGAAATGACTCCACCCTTTCACATGGGTGAATCATGCCAAGATACAAGAGTTATTTGAAAGAAATCTATGCCATTTTCCTTGTGGGATTAATGATTACAAAAGATATAAAAGGTTCCTTCAAGGACAAATTTTACCCATATCAAAATAGGATGAGTAAGGACAAGGGAGTTATATTAGTCATTAAGAAAACCATACCACTTTTATTGAGGTGAACATACCCCCATTTTTAATAAATGGGGACCCATGTGTCAAATTGTGAAAATTTGCACCTTAAAATTGAAGATCCACTTAATCAAAGTGTTATTAACATGATTGCGCATTATTTTTATTTGAATATAATCCACACCATGGTCTGGTTAACTTACTTGTTCATGGTTTTGGTTTAATCTTATCTAAAGTTTTGATATTGGATATTTGTGTTTCAGGTTTTAGGTTTAATGGAGCCCATTTGGGAATGAACATGCTTAGGGTTTTGTGCTTCAATGTTAAAATTGATATTTTACTAACCCTGGTCTATAATTAATTAATTAAATTCATGTTTGAATTATTGAAATGCTAACCTAATGTTATACCTAGACCATTTAATTCAAATTTAAATTTGGTGGGAGTTTTTAATTGAAAATTTAAGTGGGAACAAATTAATAATACCATGGACTTAGTTTAATTTTTATCCTAAGGATTGGTTGTGTTTTTCAACACAACCAAACCTTAGGTTAAAAATACTATTCTTGGTCTCATTATGCCCCATTATCCCTTTGTTCCCTTTCATACAAGCTTGGTCCAAGTAGTCACATGGTCTCTTTACTATAAGGCTTAACCTAAATTCTTATCTTAAGGATTATCATATTTATTAATACAATTAAAACCTTAGCCTAAGACTTTACATTATGTCTTTTTTATTTGTAGGGTCTTTTTGTTCCATGTTTCTAGCCTTGGTCCCTTTTAATTCATGGTGTTATAAACACACATGGTTCATAATCTATTAGAGTCATAAACACCTTAGCATTGGCTTACGTTGAAGTTGTAATAATCGTGATCAAATGCAACCCTAAGGTCAACTTGCATATACTCTCCCAAATGTTAACCCCATTTTCTCAACATTCAATGTCATTTTCTCAACATTGAATGTTTTTACCTTAAATTAGACACCAATGTTGAACAAATTTCCCTCAAGCCATGACTATCCTACCCAAAATTTGGGGTTCTTGAACAATGATACAAATGGATTTCATCCACAAGGACAAATAACTTTACTGCACACTAGTAGTGACAATCAGGTTCATAATTTGGAGGCACTAGAGAGTGAAGATGAATCCATACTTAAGATGGTTCAAAATCTAAGGACTAATTTTATTTAGTTTTAAAAACAAGTGGGCAATTCTGGGGAAAGCTCCAATAGATACCATGCTTCTCAAAGGTTCAATAGGTTTCATAATAATGGAAATAATGAGTCATTTGAGGACATGCATGAAATGAATCTTTTTGATATAGGTCTAGCTGATCATTGTAATACCTTTGAATAATATCAAAATGAAAAGGTTACATCTAAACCTATGTTTTATCAAGATAGTGTTGTAGGGACATCTAGCTATGCAAGAACTTCTAAATCCTTCATGTTGGTTTTTGATTTCCCATTTGAAGAAGAAAGTAAACCTGAAGATGATCTAGAAGATGAAATAGACATTCAAGATGAGTAGTTCCATGAATAAGATTAGATACAAGTTGACCTCTATTCAGAAGATCATTGTGAGGATAAGTCATATGAGGTCATTGCTGAAATAGAGTATACCCCTAAAGAAGAAGACCAGTGGAAACATTTATACTAGGATTTTTTGAAATAGATTGAGGTATTTCATAACAATAATATCATTTCAAAGATCCCAAATCAAGATGAGTTGGGACTCAATTGCATAAATAAGATGTCATTCTGCATGGAGGATGAAGATGAATTAAGTGAAATGGATCTTAAATTTTCATATGACACATTAAAAAGGGTGGAAGTATGTGATCAACTTGATTCAAATGGTAAGGATATAGATAAATTTCATGCTCTTTCAATTAATCAATATTAAGTAAACTTTCAGGATGACTTGGAAAGTTTTGGTACAAATATTGGTAGTCCATATCCACCTCAAGCAGATCTTAATGAAGACATTAGAACAACAATGATAGATGAGCTACCATTATTAGATGAAAATGACATACATTACTATTAGTTTATGAATGAAAGAGAATTATCACTCCTAATGTATTATAAAAGGATTTGGGAAGAAGATGATTGGGTCTTATATTCATACATTTGATCCATACAGCTGAGAATGTTGATAAGAGGCCAAGCTACATCACCTAGGAAACACAAGAATACAAGTGATCCTATCCATAAGAAAAGGCTATTAAATATAAGTAATCAGTTTTTAAGGTTCTATAGTAGATTAAAAAACTTTTCATTTGATCCTGGAGGTATGTTCTTTGTTGAGTTAGTTTAGGGGTTACTTTAGGTTTCTTTCTTATTTTTTTTCCTGGCCCTTGTTTGTGTATAGTGCTTGTATATATTTCTTTGCTTTCTATTTGTTTTATTTATATTTGGTGTGCTATTTATCTACCTTGTGACTTGCTTTTAATAAGTCCTTTTTCATATCCCTCAGCTCAAAGTTTAGCTAGCTTCTCAAGAGCTTCATAGTTTAGATTCTCCTCTGGTATTGGTTAATCATGGGTGTTGAATATGACTTAAATGTTATGGTTTAGAGAAACTAGTAAGGAATAATGAATAGGATATTTGTTCCCTATGATTTTGAGCATTATTTTAATCTAATCTTAGTTTTAATAAGGATTTCACATGTAGAGTGACAAGTTAAACTATTATGACACAATCATGCTTACACTTAGAAAAAATTTATTGCTTGGGACAAAGTTTACAGCAAAGGATGATTGATTGAAAATCAAACACTTGACCAAATCATTAAACCTAGCTAACCTAGTTCCCAGCCTTTGATATAAAGTCAAAATGACTTTAAAAATTAAAAAATAAGAACCTTATTGTAAAATTCAAAGATCTTTATAAGTAGAGGTTATTTAGGTAATCTCCATTGGGGCTATGGACACTTGGATGATAGTGGAACAAGGCCTTGTGTTGATGTAAAGGCATATTTATCAAGGCTATAAATGTTTGGCTAATAGTAGAGCAATGCCAAAGCCTTCCTTGAGATAAATTATGGTTCTTAATGAATATTCAAACATGCTGAAATTCAATGTTAATGATTAAAGTCATGAACTTGGAAGTTGTTCTCTAAATAATTTGGTAATCAGTAAGTGGAATCAAAGCACACACACATCATGATTGGGTTTTGATGTTTGATCCTAGTTATGTATATGAAATATTTATTCTAACCATGAACTAATATTAATAATGGTTCTTGATCAAATGGAAGAAGTAGCTTAATTATTAATCTAAACTAGAGTCTCTGAATTCTAACATATTGTTATGTTCCCCCAAAAGTTGTTATTTGTTGAGGTCAACATACCCCTATTTTTGAGAAATTGGGACTCATGTGTCAAATTATGAAAATTTTCACCCTAAAATTAAAGATCCACTTGATGAGAGTGTCATTATCATGATTTCAAATTATTTTTATTTGAAGATCATCCACACCATGGTTTGTGTGACTTATTTGTTCATGGTTTTGGTTTAATCTTATCTAAAGTGCTGACATTGGATATTAATGTTTTAGGTTGTAGGGTTAATAGAGCCCATTTAGGAATGAACATGTTTAGGGTTTTTTGCTTCAATTGTAAATTGATATTACTAACCTTGGCCTATAATTGATTAATTAAATTCATGTTTGAATTATCAAAACCCTAGCCTAATGTTTTGCCTAGACCTTTTAATTCAAATTTAAATTTGGTGGGAGATTTTTATTTAAAATTTAAGTGATAATAAATTAATAATATGTTAGACTTTGTTTAATTTTTATCTTAAGGCTTGGCCATGTTTTTCAACACAACCAAACTTAGGCTAAAAATCTTATGCTTGGTCTCTTTATGCCCCGTGATCCCTTTGTTCCCTTTTATCCAAGATTGGTCCAAGTAATCACATGGTCTATTTGTTATAAGTATTAAACTAAAGTCTTATCTTAAGATTTATCATATTTATTAATAAAATTAAAACATTATCTTAAGACTTTCCGCTATGTCTTTGTTATTCACAGGGTCCTTTTGTTCTATGTTTCTAGCATTGGTCCATAGTCCTTATGCCTTAGTCCCTTTTAATTCATGGGGTCACATTTAATATGTTTATAACTTATCTTAAATATTTTATCCTAAGTCATTTATATATGCTCTCGAGTTTAATTTTTTTTCTCTTTTTCAGGATCAATGATTCACTCTCACTTGGATGAGTTTCATCAAATAGTGTAAGCCGAGTCAAAGACTTCAATGGAGGCTAGGACAAGTGAGAAGGTGACAAGTGTCACCTTCTTGAAAAAATAATATTGAGTAGATAATGGTAGTACATCTCTCATTTCATGATCTAATGGTCCATGTTTACTTATATGAGGTGCATCAAATGATGTGTAAGAGCCTAGTATAAAGAGCACAAAAGCACCAAATAATCACCAAGTGATACATACAAGAAGAAGAATGAACCAAGATGTGACAAATGATAATATATGTAAACAAATCCAAATATATTATTAAAATTTATGGTCATACACCTATTAAATAGGTTTATGTGAACTTTAAATGATGGTCATGTGGACTTCAAATTTAAGATAGCAGACAGTCTTGAAGATGTGCTTAAAATTGACAGTCATATACCCATCAAAAACATTAACAAAAAAAAATTATAGTCATGTGGATGTAAATTTTAAACATAAAAGAGCCTTGATGGTGCATTTAAAATTGATGGTCATGTTCTTATTAAGGATGTTCATGTCGACATCAAATGACAGGCATGTGGATGTCAATTTTGTGATCACTGCTTGGATCCAAATTCAAATGTAACAATCATATTTTGAAAAATGGATAGAATAATGAGATGGGTATGCCATATAAATTCCACATCAAAGTGACATGAATTTAATGTGCCAAATCATATACCTTATAGACCTATTAATCTAAAGGTAGGGATCTAGGGTCCATTCGTGAGAAGTTAATATACCAAGATAACTCAAAAAACTATTCCAAGGATATGAGAAAATGGTCCTAGGAAATGGGGACCTATCCAATGACCTCAAGTGACTTGAATATTAGTAGGGAACACATTAGACAACTTATTCAATGAACCCACTACACTAGGTCCAACTGGAGCTTCCTAGTTTATGAAAGAGCTAAAGGAAACCTAGAATGGATAGTAATAGGATCATGGATATGATTATTATTTTAAGGATAGATTAATGGAGCCATATATATTAGATAGGATGGATAAAAACCACAAAGGGGTTATCTAATCAAATGAAGGAGTTTTTAATTGAACTAATTATGACCTTGAGCTAATTCATAAGCTGAATTACATAATGAAGATCTTACTAGAAAAATTAAAACTACATCACAGTGTTCTCAAAGATAGATTAGTTGACTTGGGGGTATTCTTTTATAATTTAGCATTTTAACATTTCAAAAATATAATATTATTTTTAAAATTCATGTGCAAATTATGAATCACATTACCTATAGGTTGGTCATTTCAAAATGTCTAGAAAGTTCTCAAATAATTAGAAAAGGATAGTTATCCTTAATATTTGACAGGACTAACTAGCATACCTCATGATGAAAGATCTAATATAAAAAGGGAATGGTCCATTGTCAAAATGTGGGGAGTTCTTAGAGCCAAAATTACCTTAAACTTGGAGCAAACAATATAAGCAAGTAATTCTACCAAGATTATCCAATATTTGTCTGTGTGTTTGCTATCATGGCTTATCTCTTATTTTTTCATTTTTATTGCTAGATTTGAATGCTTTTTATGAATTATTCACATGCACTTTTAATTATAGATTTGTTAAATTTTGATAATTCTAGGTTGACTAAAATTTCTTAGGGTCTTTTTATTTTCTTTACTCTTCTTACATTTGGGCTAATGCTACTTGCTTGCAGGGGTCAAATCTTTAAATTAAACCTAGTTCTTATTTGCATCTTCTTTAGAAGATTTTTTGATGTGTGATAGGATTTGATCCTATTCTAATTCATATCACATATTGGTTAAGTGCATGCCTAGATGAAATTTGAACATTGTCATGATGTTTGGAATGAAGATCAATAACATTTATTTCTAGCCTACCCTTATTTTTGCTTCTCTTTTTTTAACTTGATCACTTTAGTTTAGCTTATCATTGTAAATATCAATCCTCAGTTAATTATTAGTCTAGTTCTTGATCATAATTCATTATTCTTAGCATAGATACTTCATAATTTGCATAGATTTTTTATTTATCCATGATTGTTCCCAACCACCAAACATTATAAATATTGTAAAATAGTCACTTGTTATACCTTTGTTCCACCAAAGATAATAGTGTTATCACAACCTATAACTCATGCATTGAGTTCTTAGGAATTTTAAAATGGGAAGTGTTTTTTAAACACTCTGGGAACTTGTGGTATACATTTGGGCATCAAAAGGTAGAGATTCACTATTTGACATCCACATGGATGTCTTTAATGAGTGCATGAGCATCAATTTTAAGCACATCTCTAAGACAGTCTTTTATCTTAAATTTGATGTGTGTGATCATCATTTATTGTCCACATGAACATATTTGATAGGCATGTGACCATAAATTTTAAAAAAATCTTTGGAAATGTTTGTAGATCTTACCATTTATCACATCTTAGTTTATTCTTCTTCCTGCATGTGTCACTTAGTAATTACTCAGTGCTTCTATGATCTTTGTACTAGGTTCCCATGTATCATTTAATCTACCTCATACAAGCAAATAAGGGCCATTATATCATGATCCAAAGGATGTAACATAGTTAATTGATTAATATTATTTTCTTAGAAGTTGACACTTGTCAGCCTCTTACTTATCCTGTGCTCAAATTAAGTCTTTGACTTGGCTTGCACCATTTGATCAAACTCATTTGAGTGAACATGGAACATTGATCCTAAAAACAAGAACAAAAGTTAAGCTCGATAACATATATAAAGTTAATAGGATAAAATATTTAATATAATTTCTAAAAAATTTAAAAGGGACCCTACAAATTAAAAAGAACCAAGGCATAAAGACTATGGACCATGTCTAGAAACATATAATAAAAGGACCCTAAAAATAACAAAGTCATTGCATAAAGTCTTAGTCTAAGGTTTTAATCATATTAAAAAATATTATAAACCTTCATATAAGAATTTAGGATAAGCCTTATAACAAAAGGACCATGTGATTACTTAGAACAAGATTGGATAAAAGGGAACAAAGGGATCACAGGGCATAAAGAGACCAAGTAGAGGATTTTTAGCATAAGGCTTAATTGTGTTTAGAAACATGACCTAGCCATAGGATAAAAATTAAATTAATTACATGGTATTATTAATTTGTTCTCACTTAAATTTTAAATAAAAATTTCTTGCCAAATTTGAATTTGAATTAAAAGGTCCAGGTAAAATATTTGGCTAGGGTTTTAATAATTCAAACATGAATTTAATTAATAAATCATATGCCAAGGTTATTACAAGATAAATTTAACATTAAAGAAAAAAACCATAAGCATTATCATTCCTAAATGGGCTCTGTTAAACCTGTAACATGAAACACAAATATACAATGTCAACACTTTAGATAAGATTAAACTAGAACCATGAACAAATAAGGTAGCCACACTATGGTGTGTATGATTTTCAAATAAAATTTTAAAGGGTTTCATAGTGTCATTAATATCTCATTTATACCCTTAGACTTAATGACTAGAGTGACTAGTCATAGTAGATACTTAAGCCCTACCTACACAGTCATTGTATATATAAGCATGTTTGCCTTAGCAAGTAAGGGATGATGTTTGATTTGAATGACCAACTAATCTGAGGGAATGTATACCTATTGAGAATATTTCATGGTGATATATATATATCTCTATAAAACCCTTAAACCCATGACAGAAGATGGATGATGATAAACCATGTCTAGGCCTAATGATCTTAAGACCACACATAGGTAGACCTAGGAGAACTCATGAGGAAAAAAAGGTTTGGTGAGGATGGTATAAAGTTATTAATAATTTTTAGTTACAAGATCAAATTATAGACTTTAAATAACCATAAAAATTAATTAAAAAATAGGAAAAGTTCTAATTTGGTCTCAAAATCTCTTTGAACTCCCTTAACACATGACTACATTTTAAGACTAGTGTTTTCTCATATGTTGTAACCATGATATTGTGAATAGAATAAAATTACATTTATGGATGATATATAGGTATAAAAAACCCATTATTATGGTATAATTTGTTAGGTTTAGTCTCTAATATTCATGAACAAAGGCTACGAGACCAGACCCTTCTCAAATGGCTTGTTTGTAATCCAAGAGTCAACTTATCTCAGTCAAAACTTTCATGAGTTTTTGCATGTGATATAGTGATTTTTGGAGGTTATAGAGGGGTAATATTAATAAAATATTATGTAATTATGGGAGATAAAGTGGATCAATTCTTTATGAATAATCCTTAAGAATGAAACATGCCTAAAACCCTCTTAAAACCCTGATAGTGACCAATCAAGAGAAATGGAATTATAAAGCACACATAATGAACTATTTTGATTTTTATACCTCTTATATGTTATTTAAAACTAAAATTATATTATACATGATTATTTTTTATATACTTGTAGTTGTACATATTGAAATAAATTCACTATTTTACATGATTTTTTGTAATTTGCAAGGGTTTTGACAAAAGGGAAACTTAAAAACCATTATAGGAGTCAATTTTGCATGTCTTTCACATATTAAATCCAAAAAATATTCACATGAGATACTATAAGTGGTCAAACAAAGCTCATTTTCCAAGGTAGTCTTAAACAAGCCTAAAATGAGATTAGGTGGCAAGGCAATTTCAAGGTTCTCAAACTTTCACAGGGCCTCAGGTTTGACATAGAGATTATTGATATCCTATGTAAAGATAATCACATAATTTTTGGTGATTTATCATGTGTGGGAGAAGTTTGGAGTATACAAATAAGTTTTTAGGCAAGGAGGTCTAATTAAGGAGTGAGAAAGGAAGAAAAAAGGGACTTCCACTTAGAATCTAAACATGAAATTTGACATGATATAAGGACATTTTGGGTCTTCAAATATTTCATTTATTTTTCATTAACATCTATAAATTATTCTACACAATGAGGTTTACAAGTTTTTAGGGTTATAAGGAAAATAGGCCTAGTGAGAGCTTGAGGAGCAAAATGGAGTCTTGGGAGTTGTTCCAAGAACCAAAATGGATTGTTTTAGGGTTGATAATATGTTTTAATTTTATCCATGGAGATAAAGTGACTTAGATAATATGAAGTCAATTTTTGTGCCACTTGGACCAAGTTAGGCATGAGAAATGAGAAGTTTCAAGACACCTAGGCATATGAATGATGAAATGTCATATCATAAGAGTTTAATAATGCATGGTAAGGTGTCAAATGAGAATTTATATGGAAATTAATGGATAATTGATGATGATTAATTCCATTTTTCAGTTTTGGTATGCAAGGAAGGGAAATTTTCAAAAAGATAATCAAGGTGTTAAGCCAAGTTTTAACTCCTATGCCACTTGGAGGATTAGAGATTATTTAAAGAAGAGACACATGGATTTTGAAGTATTTTTATTACTATTATATAAATCTTTTATTGTTTTAACTCATGGTATAAACTTGGCAATCTTCTTCTATGACACCCCTCTCTCTTTCTTCGAAATTCTCTATATAAGCAACCACTTTTAGCTTTATAAAGAATCCACATCTGGTATGTTGAAGCCCTTCTAGTTTGATTACTGATTTTTCCTTTGAATTAAATATTTCAATCTGATTTTTGGTTCTCAACTTATTTTCTAAGTGTGTGAAGTAGTTCATGGTTGAATGGCAAGTGATAGTTATCTCTCCTTGTGTTCAACTCACTCTCATGTTCTGTTCAAGTAGTTTCCCCTCTAACAGGTCACATAAAATGTAGTTAGTTGTTTTTTTTATGTCTTTAAGTGAAAATAAGAGTACTAGTGTCTATAATAAGACCTTCTATTCATCTACCTTGAGAAATGCATTACACCTTACCTCCATGTTGAAACACGTTTGTTAGACAAACCTTGGTTGTTAAGATTAATTTTGTAAATTACCTTTCATAGTGAAAGTTCATGGCATTCTTATTTAGTTAATATAGGGGCATTGTTGAGAATTTTTCCTATTCTTGAGGTTTGGAATTTATGTTATCATTGATGTCAAAGGTTCTCGAGAAGGTCTTCATGAGGTTATTGAAGAGTGTAGCTATGACACAAAATATTGATCAGTATTGTAGTTATTCTAAGAGTGTAAGATATGATTGGTATATGTTATTATGATTTCATGAGTTATTTTAAGGTCAACATGGAATGTCCTTGTTGTCAAAGTTGTCAAGTTCTTGAGCTTTGTATTTTCTTGAGAAGATATGTGCATAGGATGCCTAGTCTTATGCATGAAAGAACATGATGGATTGATGAGATGACTGAACACAAGCTTGAGTAGTTATATGAGGATTATTGAGAATGTATATAAGGAATTAGATCACTCATAATATTCTTAGGGTAATCTTACAGGGGTAAAATCTTTATACCAAGTTTGTACCTAGACCACTCCTAGACCCTGCCTAGCCTAATAAGGCATCACAATCTATTTTCAAAGAATATGAAGGATGTAAGATAGTTTCTAATAATGTATGACATTGATTTATTATTTGAGAGTGATGGAGAGTGCAAGTAAAGAGGAATGAAGTTTAGTTTTAAGACCTAATGTGATTTGTAGGTCAAGGTCTAAGCGAGAAAAGAGAGAGAGTGTGGCCTAATGGGGAATTAGGATACATTTTCAAGTGAAGTGTGAGTTGGGGAGCATTTAAAAAGGTGATTCAATTTATTTTAATATTTTTCATGAAGTTTGAAGTCAAAGTTTGAAGGATAAGGCATGAAAATATGTTCTAAGGTCTCTCAAGTGCACATAATAAAGGGTTGTCTACCTAATAAGTTTTTTATTATGCTCATTAGCTCATAAAACCTATGCATGGGAACTTAAGATATTCTTGGTATATGTGGAAGGGTTTTACCTTGAAATTATAGCTATTTATTTTTGGATTAAGGGATATGCTTTATGATCTATTGTTAATAATAGAAACATGTTTAAAAGGACCTGATGTTGAAGATGTTGATCAAAAGATCCCAAAATGGATTGGTATGATTAAGTAAGATATTGGAGGTTATTTTAAACTCTTCCATGTACCACAAAGTGTGTTTAAGTTTTTAGGTGTATGAGTAGACCCTATAGGAAAGTGATAAATTTCTAAGAGATTTTCTATATCAGTCAGAGTTGACCTAGTAAAAGTATGAAAATGAATCAAGGATGAATTTTGAGACTTGTGTTTCATGTCCATGAATTCTTATGGATATAATATATCTCTCAATTTTTATAAATTGGTCATCCAATTTATCCAATTGCTAATAGGCCTAATGGTGGAAATAATGACAAACCTAAGAAGTAGTGAGAAAATGATTAGGAATGTGTTATCATGAAATAATTATTAAACCAAGTGCATGTATATGTTTTTCAGGACTTGAAATACATGATAATTTTTGGTCAAATTTTTTGAGGTTAGTGGTTATATTGAAAAAGTTGCCCACAAGTTGACCTATCTAGTTCACATGAGATAGTGAGATATATGTTTATGAGATTGGTCTGCAAGACCAATATTACCATTTGAACATATTATATTTATATCTAATAATGGTATAATTTTAAAATAAGATCATATACATGCATATTAATTCATTTAATATGTATATACAGGGGTTGGAGGTCTGAGTCACCATGACTAGTCTTTGAGGAAAATTGGCATTTTCAAGTGAGCAAGTTGTAGGAGTGTTTTTAAATCATTTTTCCTTGTGTAATTAAGTATAATGAACTTGGTGAAAATTTTTAAGTATTTTAAGTTATGTTCATATGATTTATTTTCATTTTTTTTTGTTTCAAGATTGTTTTATCTTTAGTTGTTCAAGACAGACATTTTTGTGTGTATGAAGGCCAAATGTAAATAATACTAATGGTGCACTTCAAGTGGTGATTGGAGATAAACAGTTTCATTGATACAATATAATATTTTTAGGGGTATATTTTAGTTTAATTTTAAATTTTCCTTCCATGTATGAAGTTTGAAAGTTTTCCAAGGAGATCAAAGGGTAACATGCACTAATGAAGGCCTAATTAAATTAGGTCTCTTTAAGGCCTCAAAGCATTTTAGTCTTTTATGTTGTGACTAACATATTTTAATGATATATTTATGTATGAAACATATTATAAGACCCATTTTAATGGTATTACATGTGTTTAATTATATTTGGATGACCCATAGGTGTGTTAGCTAGAGGATTGTATAAGAATAAGGCCTAATAGGCTTAATTGATAAGTTAGAGAGATGGAGAGTGCAAGTGAATAAAATAACACTTTAAGAAGAAAGAGGAGGTATTTTACACCACAATATGAGTGTATATAAATTATCATGAAGATATAATAAGGGTACTATGGATTAATATTAAGGTCATATGACTTGATCAGTCTTAAAGAGACCTAATTGAGTGAAGATGCCTAGAAGTTTATTGAGAGGGATAAGAGTTTGAAGAGATGAAGAGGTGGTCATCATCATTTATTTAGATACAAGGTGTTATAAATTTTATCAATGAAATTATATGGTTGAGTTGGTACTGATTTATCTAGGTGGTTGGTGCCTCCTTGCAAGTGGGTGCTTGACTAGTTAGGGTTGGTGCTCGATGTGAAGTTGGTTCTTCACTAAAACATTGGTTTTATCTCATAAGAATTCATTCCATTTATAGATATTAGTATGGTATATTCCCATTTATCATTTTCCCCTCAAATAATTGTTTTATGTGTTATGCTTTTGTCTGATGCTTATATAAATGGTTCTTGATATGTTGTCAGTTCACTATATTGCTTTGATGGTTCATGAATGATAAAGTAAAAGTTGTAAAAACTTTTTAATATTGATTTAATCCCCACTCTTATTCATTGTGATTTTATCAATTTATATAAGATCCTAGTCCTTTGAAGTAATTCTAACAGCTTGAAGGTGAACCCTAAGAAGCACAAGATGTATGGTGATCAAAAGGAAGAAGAAAACATGTATGATGAAGAAGTGTACTATGATAGTGAAGAAGGATAATATCAATTAGACCTTGAAGCTATTATCATAAGTTACCTTGATGATTTGAAACATCAAAACAAGACTATCAAGGATGTCAATAATTAGTTAGAAGGTGTCAATATAAGGTTTAGATCAAAGGAAGTTAAGTATGACTAGTTGAAGATAGAGCTATATTCCTTGAAGTTTGAACATGATCAGATCATAAATAAGATGAACAAGTTTGATAGAGAGTGTGATAAGTTATAAGAAATAAATAGTACCAACATGAAAATACTAATCACATATCCTAATGTAATAAAGGATAATTTATCATGGAACCATAGGAAAAGGAGTGATCAATCAAGAGGTAAGTACAAAAATGTTGTTTTTTATAGCTATCATAATATGGGACACATTACAAGATTAAATTCTAATTGAGTTAGAAAACCCTCAAGATTTAACAAAAAATATGAATCTCTTAGAGTGCATGATAAGGTTCAATCATTGGTATGGAAATAAAGTAAGTTAGGATTGATCACATTGAGCTCAAGTGTTAAGATGGACTATTTGGTAAAGAAGAACAAAAAACTAAAGAGGATTCCATTCTAGTTTAGACTGCCTTTAAAATTAAATATGAAGGCACAAAACGGTATATAGATATTGGTTGATCAAGCCACATTACATGAGATATAAATAATTTCATCTCATTGAAGAAGAATTCTACAAAAATAATGAAGTTTGGACATAACACAACTACCAATATAGCTGGTAAGGGTGTCTTGATTTTGGAAAATGGGAAGACTAAGACATAAAATTGTTGTATGTAGAAGTTTAAAACATATCATTCTTAGTTTAAGTCAGTTTTATAATCAAGGACACATACTAACCTTTCATGATAGAGGGTGTTAAATAAAGAGAGCCAAATCAGGAAGGATAGTTACCAATGCTAAGAGGACCGAGAATAATACATATGTCTTGAATGAGATGAAGGAGAGATTATTTATGTGAAATATGGATGAAATGTGGTTATGGAAAAGAAAGTTAGGTCATCTTAACTTTGAAAATATGATGAAGATAAGAACTAACAAGTCCATGAAGAACATGCTTAAGATCACCAAACATATAAACATACTTTGCAAGGCATGTCAACATGGTAAGTAGACTAGAAGAAGATTCAAGTCCAAAGATTAATATCCTAAATGAACCTTGGAGTTAATACACATTGATATATTTGGGTCTAAAATAATTAAAATCATTCAAGAAGATAACTACTTCATGTTGCCCATAGATGATTACACACGAATGACTTGGTTTGCATTCTTGAAAGAAAAGTCAGAAGATATTGACAAGTTCAAGGCATTCAAGGCTCTTGTTGAGAATGAGAAGAATGGGAAGATAAAGTTACTAAGATATAATAGAGGAAGATATTTTTGATCCAATGTGTTTGATTAATTTTATGAGGATCATAGAATAGGGACACAATTCTTAGTAGCTAGGACACGCTAGCAAAATGGGGTAGTGGAAAGAAAGAATAAGATAGTTCAAGAGATGGATATAACTATGATAAAAGAATATATATTATCTAATGGATATTATATAGAGTAAATAATCATAATAGTATACATTTTGAATAGAGGACAGATAAGGACTAATGACAACATGAATCCCTATAAACTATGGAAGGGTAGACCTGATAATGGGGAACACTTTAGAGTGTTTGAGATAAATTTTTTTTATCAAAAGTGATGATGAATATTTATGAAGTTTTTATTCCAAATTTGATTAAGGTATATTCTTAGGATACTTATCAATGATCTCATCCTATAGATGTTATAACAATAGGTTATAGAAGATAGTGTAAATCACCAATGTGAAGATTGATGAGACAAGGAAATTGCACTCATAGTCAAGGGATACTTTAGATAATATGGACTTCAATAATGAAGATTAAACTATAAAATGTGATGAGGAAGAAGTTGAGGAGATATAAGACTCAAAATGACCCTTAAGACAAATTTGAAGAGATCGTCCTAATTCTCAAATCATTGGCAATAAGAATGAAGGTATAGGAAAAAAGAGAAAATTGGTAAGTAATCTAATCAAGAGAATGTTTCTCTATTATATAATATTGAACCTAATAATATTATAAAAGCAATCAAAGACACATTTTTTATAGCTTTTACGAATGAGGATTTAGACCAAATACATAAGAAGAAGACATGGAAACTAGTTCCTAGGCCTAAAGATAAGAATTCCATTGGGATAAAATGGGTGTTTATAAACAAGTTAAATGAAGATGGAAAATTTATTAGGAACAATTCTAGATTGGTATGTAAGGGATATACATAAATTGAAGGGATAGACTTGGAGGAGACCTTTTCACCAGTATCAAGATTAGAAGCCATCAAATTTTTTATAACATATGTAATACTCAAAAGGTTCAAGGTATACTAGATGGATGTCAAATATACCTTTCTAGATGGGAATTTAGAAGAGGAGGTGTACATAGAGCAACCTAAGGGATTCTCACTATCAAATGACAAGGACTATGTTTTCAAATTGAAGAAGGATCTCTTCGGTATAAAGTAAGCTCCTAGATCTTGGTATGCTAGGTTGGACAAGTATCTATTAGATTAAGGATTGAAAAGAGGAGTTATAGATAGTAATTTATGTAGATACCTAAATTTGGCCATCGATAACTTCTAATTAGGCTTTTGGCCAATTTCCACCCAAAATGCATAATTTGGCCTAAAAAAACTAAAAAATGCTAAATGATGTGAAACTAACATATTCAAGTGCCAATTTTGGCTAGAGTATCCCTAAATGGGGTAGTGCAATTTATGGGACAACTAACATTGTTCAGATCATTTTGAGTCAAAATGTTAATTTTGCACTTAGGTGCTCTAGATTGCTCTTTACTATCAAATTTATTACACAAGATTCATGCCTTCATTATTTTATATTGGTAACATCCTAAATGGGATAATGGTTCCAACGCATCTAAAATGGACTTCCAATTCTAATCTAGTCAAATTTTGGACCAATAAGAAGGTATTATGATCAATTTGAGTAATTTGTGCACAAAGTGCTTAATCATGCTTAAGAGCTAATTAACAAAAATCAAGGCATAATTCATAATTACATGGAAACTTGTTAAATAATTTGTTTTGGAAATGAATATTGAATATTTTCATCATCAAGTGACCTCGTTTTTTTGGAAGACATCCCTAGACCATAAATGCCACAAATATCAAGATTCATGCCCTCCATGCCTCATCAATGCCTTCCATGATGCCCTCCATGCCTCTTAATTTACCCTTATTCCAATTTCATGATAAGGATAATTCTAAACTTAATTAAAAAAAATGAATTAATCCTCAACCACAAATCTCAATCTTGAGATGAACAGTTCAAGTTGATTCTGATCAAATACAAAAACATATAAATAGAGAGGTCATGAACATCATTTTAAATATATTTTGGTGAAAATTTATTATGCTAAAATATCTTCAAGGACTTGATTATGAAAATTTATAATGCCAAATTGATTCCAAGACAAGTTAAGCCACATGCCAAAGGTGTCAAGGAGAGATAGAGGTAGCCAATCTTCCATTACCAAGGACTTCATGAGCATAAACTGAGTAAGCCATGACTACAAAGGAATTTGGAGCAACCAAAGAAGGTGAAGGAATTATTTTGTTTTCATTCCTTGCTTTGTATTTATGTTTGTCATTTGATTTTTTTAACTAAGCTCTCCTTGGTGTCTAGTCCTAGAGATGTTATGCTATTAGTGTGTTTATTTCATTTTGTTTGTCATTTTAGAACTAATACAATACTAACCATCCTCTCTTGAGTCAAATTCTTAGATCACATAATGGCATGCCTGGTGGGACTAGACACATCCTACACATGAAGAAAATCATTTTACAACTCTAAAATATTTATTTGGACATTTAAAACTCTTACAAATTGATTTTCTAACTTTATTTTATCATTTTTGGTTGCCATAGTTTTACACAGTAATCGATATTGGCAAGTAAGACTGACATTAGTTACATGGCTTAACCAACGTTAGTTAGCAAAACTAACATTGGTTATATTTTAGTTATCAAAAGTAACCATCATCGATTGTAATAATCGACATCAGTCACTATGTTTTTTTAAAAAACATAGTCCCAAGAGATACTTTTTCAAAGTTCATTATTTTGAGATAAAAAGAGCTTCAAAGATAAAGGACATGCTAACATTTTTGCTACAGGACCAAGCTTGATATTTTTTCAAAACATGTTTAAATCACCTTTTCATGCTTAAAAATCAATTAGGAACCTTGTTTTGGTGTTTAACAAAAGACTTAAATGTTTTGGTGAATGTTTTCAAAGTTTGTAACTAAGATGAAGGGGTCAAAGAACACCACAAAATATTTCATTTTGGGTTTAAAATTGAACACACTTATCAATTATTATTTTCAATAGTTGTTTAATAAAAAATTTATTTGGTAAATAGAGGAATGTTGCATGTATGCTCTTCCATTTGTCCCCTATGGGGAACCCTTGGAATCAAAAGAGCCTTTCTTATTCCAAGTAGCCTAGTCTAAGGCTTATAAATAATGTCATCTTAAGCACTCCCAAAAAACTTGTCATTGTTTGGGTGACCTTGAAAATGACCCTAAAGTCTTTCTATTTCAATCTTTCTTTATTTTTATGCAAACTTGGCTTGCGAGGGGGACTTCATCACCTCTCACATGTTCTTTAGGGAAGTTTTGACCTGGGGTTTTATCTCCCAGTATTGAATTCATTTGGATCCTTTGGATTTGCACATGGGACATAGTGGTACTTTGGACATCGTACTACATTGAGAAAATAGTAGGATGTAGTGGTTACAAAAAGGACTAGATATTTTTACAACAAGCCAAGTGATACAAGACCCAAAATTTGTGCTTTTCTTTTGCATTGTTTGGCATGAAATTCATTGTATAATTGATTCCCCTAGATCATTCTAAAAATTGTTAGATCTTAGATAAATTCCCACTTACTGAAAAAGTATTATTTGTGTAAGGTATGCCTCAAGGTCCATGCCATAGTATTATCATTTGAGAGAAGGGGTTGTAGAAACCCTATTATATAATGGGTATAATAATTTACTTTTATATGAACACTTAAAATCCTCTCAAATGATGTATATTGATGGATTCTAATAATACCAAGCAACTTTGTCAGTTTAGGATCTAATAATGATTAATTAATTGGTATTGTCCTAGTTTAAAGTCTTTTTTGGAATCAAATTTTTGTGTAAAAACAATCCAAACCAAACACATAGTCCATATTTTCCTTCGTACAAAGAGGTGTTATGTTGTTCGTGTGAGATCATCAATTTTACTTGTTCAAAAGTTCATCAAAAGCTTGAGAGTCATATCATCCACTTTGGTGTAGTTATAATGCCCAATTGAGTCTAGACCTTTACCAAAGTTGTTTAAGTCCTTCACTTATAATCTAAAATTTGGAATTACACCTGTACAAGTTCATAGGGTTAATGTGTTAATTGGGTTTTCCATTTGCACTAAAGTTGAGGGAACTTAGGTTTAATTTCCAATTTAGGTTGAATGTCATTTAAAGACTCATAATCATTATCATCACTTGATATACTTAAGCCATTTTGTGCTAAACACTTTCACTTTGAGTCTATTCACCACAATATTTTTGAGTCAAGAAAAGGAGTGTTATGATGTCAAAATTATAGGAAAATGTCTTTGCCTTACATATTTTTTGAAACAAACCTTTTTGTCATACCTTTTGGTTAGTATAACATTGTTACACTACCCAAAACATTTCAAATATTATTTCATATATCCTCTTGCATAGAGTTCTAAATTTGCTCCTACATTTTTAGACCAATCCGAGTGTACTTTTATGGTCTTTTGTCTAAAATGGTTATATTGTTCACTTTTATCTAGCTTGTTTATCAAAAACAACCTAGTTTTATACCATTTTTGTGAGAAAATAAACTATTTCTAAAGTGCCTTTTATTTCATACCTTATACTTAGTTGATCAATTTCATGTCTAAGAATTAAATGCCTAGTGTTTGTTAGAAGTGTTTCAAATCTGTTAGATTAAAAACTTTCATCTATTTCAAAGTCTAGCTTTTGACATCATTTGGCCAAGAGTCCTAAGCATGCCTTGTTTGAGCCTAGCTTTTGATGTCGTGTTTGGCCAAAAGACCTAACAACTTTTAAATTCCTAGATTAGACTTATTTGAAACACTTCAACCTTAGAATTTGGCATTTTGATTTTTAGGACCATTTACTTGCTTATCTTTAAGTGAATAGTGAAACATTAGATACTTCATGCTAGCTTGTTTCCTCACAAATGTTTACATAAACCTTTTGATCCTTTTGACAAATCTAGACCAAGTTGGGACATCATCTATTTTAGACATTGTACTTTTTAGAGTTTTTAGAACTCTTTGACCTTTTATTGCAAAAGCATTGAATATGGATCCCAATATGTATTCCTACACTTGTAGTGGACTCATGTATAATCAAAGGATTAGTAATGTAGTTGCGTAGGAAGAAATGGTGCAAGAACCCTATGCAGATAATATTGCTTATGAGATGGATTCTTATCCATCTTTTAATACTCATTCAGGGGCACAAAGCCAAGATCCATTGGCTAACTATTTGGATAACACACCACCTTATTCAGAATAGGACCAAGAGAAAACTATGTAATACCTAGCTACAATACTTGGAGTGGATGACCCAGTACTTCAATAGTCATATTCTACTAATACAGCTTCAACATATGATCCATTTTTGTTTGAGTGACATTTGTTAGAGAAAAAAGATAATATTTTGGTTAGATCCATAGAGGTAGGGGCTAAGTTTCCAACAAACTTCCCCCATGAAAATTTACCAAGTTTAGTGAGAGTTCCCGATAATATCATTTATGATCAACATGATTCTTCTAGCAATCGTATGGCTCTAGTCCAAGTAACATACCAAGATCCTAATATATCTGATCAAGGCAAAAACATCATGGAATATCACTTTAACTAAATGCAGACATCATATCAAACCTACAAGAATCTAGCACATAATTTCAATCAGATGAACATGATAAGTAAGGCTCTCATTAACCTAGTTCCTTCAACAAGAGTGTTGATAGAGTTAACTAGATAAGAGAATCCAAATTATGACTCATTCATACAAACTATTTCAATAAATAACTTGATGCATATGCCCATTATTGAATAAGTATCTTCAACCTCTACACTAAATAGTGAGCCAAACTTAGTAGATAATGTGAAAACAACATCCAGTCCTACTCAAAGTGGTACTAATGTGCAAAAAATTAACCAACAACATGTGCCTATAGTTAATCCTATGAATAGGTCATCATACTAGGGAGTGGGAGTTTCTACACCTCAACCTCAACCAACTACTTCCTCAAATGTACAACCTATGAGATTAGGTAATCAAATAATAGCCAATATCATGCCTCAAAAATAGAATGTGATGAATCCTACTCCTCCTCAACAAGTAACAAATAGTATTCCACAAAAATAGGCATAATCTATTGTATCAACATAATACAGGACAACTATATTGCCACCTCAATCAAGGGTAACTAATGTTCCACCTCACCAAGTAATGATGAACATACCTCTTCAGTCATAGACTAATATGCCAATCCAAAACCAAGAAACGACTAGTCAATAACATGTAAATATTGGTCAACACTAGATGTTGAATCTATAACCTACTTTCACTCCCTCATAGGGATTCATGTAATAAGGAGGTCCCCATGTTTCTTAGGTACCTACTAGACAACCATTGGTTTAAAATGTGCCATAAATCTTGAGACAGGGTCTTGATCCATAAGTTCCACTGAACAACAAGGTTTGATTAGTCAATAGGATGTCCCTTTTTAACCATATTAGGAATAGTATAGTTATATACCTCCATCCCAACCACAAAATCCTCTAATTCAAACCATTATCACCAACCCAAACTAGAATATCACACCACCAAGTGTGTAGTTTCAAGTACATCATAATCCATGTATGTGTATTCTTGGTCCATTCTCCAATGAAGCCAATGTACCTTAACATGTAGCTCCATCATACCTTGGTCAAAGTATTCCACTTATGACCTCCTAACCATCTATCCATACCCAAATTCTCCCTCAAACTAATATTCCTTCTAGTTTCCTATCCCAAGAATTGTAATAGATGAAAGATGTAATTGCTACCATTCAAGCTGGTAAATAAACTAAAAAATACAAATTAGATGACATATGTTCCTATCCATTCAACATTAGGTATTTATAGATACCATTTCCTCCTAGATATGAACCACTAAAATTTGATAAATATAAAAGGAAAGGTGACCCTAAGGCTCATTTGACCAAATTCTTCATCACATGTCAACTAGTGGCATATAGTGACATATACCTTTTGGTGTTTTTTCCAAGAAGATTTTGATGTTGCCCAAAAATTTAGAAATAGATTTTGATGCTCTTTTTGATAACTTTGTGCAAAAATTTTCCTATAATATTGAGCATGAAATTTCATTATTATATTCAATACAAGCAAAGAAAAAAATTGGTGAGATTTTTACAAATTATTTACAATGATGGAGAGCCCTTGCTAGCCATTTTACCCATAGTTTACTAGATAAACAATTAGCCACTGTGTTTACCAAAAATTTGCATAGTGAGATAACTTATCATTTGGAACTAAAATATGCACATATGTTCAAAGAGATCATTGATAAAGGTTTGTTTATCGAGAAAGCACTCATCAATAAGGGAGTCATCAAGCTTAATTCAACTAATTAAAATCAAGGTACCAATTAGGGAAGTGACCAACATAAACACCCTATTCAAGTGCAAGTAACACAACCAACATAGACCATTAACTAAGAAATACCAAAGCAATTCAACCATAATAGGAATGTTATGAGAAATAGAGTAATTGAATCCTATCATGTCCAAACTATGTGAACATCATCTACACCAACCTTTTAGCTTACTCTTACCAAATAACCTCTCTAACCAATGCTACAGGAACAATAAACAATACCTACACAACAAATACAACAACCTATATCATTACAAACCCCTCCTCCTAGAAGATCCATGCCTACACATCATATCTTTAGTGACTTAGGAGAACCTATTGAGTCTACATTTCACAATCTTGTTATTGATAATCTGATTAATTTGCCTATACAAAAGCATTATCTATAAGGCATTCCTTATCTTAATTAGTATCATGAAAATGAATTTTGTGACTATCATTGGGTCAACATGCTTAATCTATGAAGATGTTTTCAAATCAAGTATTTAATTAAGAATATGTTAGAGAATGGGGAGATAAAATTAGATAATGTTGCTTCCACTTCCAATCAAACTCTTGGGATCTATCAAAACACCTTTCTTCAACATGACAATCAACAACAATAGAATAACCATAAATAACAACAATGGCCAGTACAACAACAAAATTAATTGTATTAAAATCAAAGGCCAAACCAACAAAATCGACAATGATATAAAAATGGACAAAACTAAGGTCAAAACGATAACAACTAACCAACCTACCATTTAGTTGCACATGAATACAATAGGTTTGTATGTCATATTGTAGGGGGTGATGTTAATACCATATCCATTAATCCTAAACCAAGTACTAATTAGCCTAGACCATTGATAAACAATAATATTGAGGAAAATCACATGGATAATCCTTCTTTGACCTGGAGTGCATTTTGGAAAAATAGTAAAGTAGGACTTCCTCTTTTAGATCTTATAGTGACAACTCATTCTTGCCATGTGACAATATGCAAGTGCACCAGCAATCAAGACTTGTCATATCTGGTCCCATACCATTTCCAACATTAGTTAGCAATAATGGTCTAGTATTTAATCCTGATTGTGTAATCATAACTCAAAGGTCAAAGATTACTATCCCAAGCCCACAACCATCTGCCACTTTGCCTCTCATCCAACCAACCATTCAGCCTTACAATAAACTATTTACTACTGACCAAGATAAGAAATTTGATATTATGGAACAGTTAAAGAATACACTAGCATAAATTTCAATTTTAGATTTTCTACGAATGTCAATAATCCACAAAAACATCTTGAATGAATTTTTGACCCAATCCACTATTACTAGTGACATATCCCCTGATAACTTTCAAGATTTGGTTAGACACCTAGCTCTAACCCAATAATTCACATTCAACCAAAGCAATATGTCTTTGCTTGGCCCACTCCATAATAACCCATTGTACATTAAAGTTTGTATCAAATGACATAAAGTAAAACATGTCCTTATAGACATGTTTCAAGCCTTAACATAGTGTCTCTAAAGCTCATCAAGCTTCTTGGGTACACAATGGTAGATCTCCAACCAGAAACAATAACCATTAAATCTTATGATAATTAGAGGAAAGAGAATTATAAGGCACCATTAGTTTTCTAGTTTTCATTAGGCCTTTAACCCATGATACACTTTTCCATGTGCTTGATCCTAAGTTATCATATAATACGCTTCTTGGTAGGCCTTGGTTACATGAGATTTATGCAGTCCCATCAATGCTACACCAATGTATCAAGTTTTCCCACTCAAGGATGGAAGTGAATATTCCAAGAGATTTACACCCATATGAAAGCTGCAAGCATCTTGAGGCTGAATTTTAAAGCTTTAATTATCAGTACGGTATGAATCCAAGTTCCAAGTAAGATAAAGGAAAAGCTATACTTATTGATCCTTCACTAGATAATTGCATAGATCCTAATACCTTAGATTCCCTTTACCACGTGCCACCTCTCAAAGCTTCTAATCATTTCACCATTTTAGATAATAGACTTGGAGAATATCTAACCCATGATACATTTCATATTGCCAATCTTCCTTAGAATCGAAAAACCTTTGGGTGACCTAAAGTCATCCCACATATGCATTGGCAATGAAAGAATAGAAATAAGGGACTTGCCATATTTGTACCAACATCTAGCTTAGGACCTGACCCTCTTGAAGGGGATGAATCATGGTTATACAATGACAACTTAGTGGATTGTTATAAAAATGACAAGTATCCTATTCCTAATAGGATCATGGTATGAAGGAAGAGGACTCAGACCAAATCAGTAAGGAACCATCAAGCCAATTTCCATGACTAAGTATGAAATACCTTATGGACTTAGATTTAAACTACCTAGGGGTGACCCCACATAACTTATTCAAAATCCCTCAGTATCAACTAGTGATGTTGATGTTGATAGTGAAGCAGATTTTGATCATAGTCTCACCTTTGATGACCTAGCTAAAACCAACCTATTTGATAAAAATGCCATTTGTACCCTTACCTTGGCCATTCATTGTAACCCTTTTCCATTATATTATCACCAACTGATATATTGGGACCAATAAGAATCTAATCTATCAATTTATGAGTTATAGAATGATGAGGTATTCTACGATGTTTTAGGCCTTAAAGACAATATTTTATTGGGAAATCACAAATCAAGATTCTCAATCGCATTAGATCTTGTAGCCTATTTTGGAGAATGAGTGAACACCCTTAGCCAAAAAAAATAAGTAAAACATTGAAGTCCCAAAGTGAAAACCTCTTTGAGATTCTTTCTCACTAGGGTAAAAGTAAAGATAAAGGCTAGTCTAGTGATGAAAACATGTTTTAGGTACCATTAGATGGGGGTGTTTATTCTTCTTTGAATTTAGACTAGGAGACCACCAACAATGAACTTTCCTATGGATTTGAGTTTATCTTTGAGAAAAAATAAGTAATTGATCAAATTCTCTAATATTATTTTTTGTTACATGGCCAGATCTCCCATTTGGAGACTCAGATTCATCATGCCTAAGATAAGTTAAAGAGCAAGTCCTAATAGAGTACCTTGACATAATCCAACAATTCAAGTCATTACCTACTATGCTAGAAGATGGTTCAACCCTTCTAATTGAAGATACATTAGAGACAAATATTAAGACTCCATCAGACTTGAAATGGATAAAACTAGGTGCATCCCTCACTAAGGAGGAATGTGACATCTTTACAACTCTGTTAAGAGAGTTTGTGGATATTTTTGCTTGGAAGTATTCTAACATGCCAGGTTTAGATCCTACCTTGGTTCTATACCACCTTGTGGTTGATCTTGGTGCCAAATTCGTAAAACAAAAGTTACGTAAGATGCATATTTGCATTGTTATATTGGTAAAGAAAGAGTTGGAAAAAATCTTAGAAGCAGGATGTATCTAATTCATTGACTACTCAGAATGGATCTCTAATGTGGTACCTATTAGTAAAATGTTTGCAGGGATTAGAATTTGTACTAATTTTTGAGACATCAAAAAATCTTGTCCTAAAGATGATTTTCCCTTGCCTAATATTGACATTATCATTGACTCCATGGCTGGTTATGAAATGCTTTCAGTCATGGATGGCTTTTTAAGATACCACTAGATCAGAATAACACCAAAAGACCAACATAAAATAGTGTTCACCATTCCATGGGGAACATTTTGTTATCAATTAATGCCATTTGGCCTTAATAATGTTGGAGCTACATATCAAAGGGCCATTACTATCATATTCCATGATATGATGCGTGATATTTTTGAAGACTATATCAATGACATATTAGGAAAATCCAAAACTAGGGCTGATGATCTAGTAGTACTGCATAAGATATTTGAAAGATTATGGGAGGACAAAGTCAGACTAAATCCAAAAAATTTTATGCTCAATGTAACTTTAGGAAAATTACTTATCTTCATTGTGTCTTGTAGAGGTATTGAAGTCGATCCGGCTAAGGTCCATGCTATAATCAAGATGTCACCACCAACTAATTTAAAGTAACTCCATAGTTTGTAGGGTAAGATCCAGTCAATATGATGCTTCATATCTCAATTATTAGACAAGTGTCATCCATTTACACACCTTTTAAATAATTTAGTTTCATTTCACTAGGATGATCACTACCAAACAACTTTTCAACAACTCGAAGACTATCTTTTTCATTTATCTATTTTATTACCTCCTATGCTAGGAAAGCCATTTTTATTAGCCCTGTCAGCTATTGGTCATGCTCTAGGGGCACTCTTGGCTCAACATGATGACAAAGGATAAGAGCATGTTGTATATTACCTAAGTTGTACCTTGGTTACATGTGAAGATAAATATGTACCTATTGAAAAAGCTTGTCTAGCCATGGTATTTGTAGCTTAGAAACTACACCATTACATGTTGAATAATAATACCATGGTCATTTCAAAATTAGATCCACTCAGGTATCTACTATCTAAAATATCTTTGCAAAGAAGAATGGCTAAATAGATCATGCTTCTCAATGAGTTTGACATATAGTATGTCAATCAAAAGGCAATCAACATACAAGTTCTTATAGATCAACTTGTTGAATCACCTCTCATAGACACACAACCACTCACATTTCATTTTCTTGATGAATCTATGATGATCTTCATTGACACACCCCTTGAGGACTAGCCTTGGAAGCTATATTTTGATGGTTCATTTATTGCACATGGTTCAGGGGTAGGTCTATTGTCTATTACACCATAGGGGGATTTAATCCCTAAATCATTCAGAATCAACTTTTTTTGTACAAACAACATGACTAAGTATGAAGCACTTATTTCAAGACTTTGAAAAGTAGTGCATTGGAATATATATCATCTCCAAGTTTATAATGGTTTTTAGTTAATCATCAATCGGGTTACATATCATTTTTAGACCAAAGATGACAAGTTGGTTCCATATAAATCCATGGTCAACATTCTCAAACAATAAATTATTAATATTTAGTTTGAGCACATACTGAGGGATAGTAGTAGAAATATAGATTCCATGGCTACTATTTGCTCTTTGATTTAATAAATAGATAAAGCTAGAGAGTATCAGT
Source organism: Torreya grandis (assembly GCA_037957365.1). Taxonomy (NCBI): domain Eukaryota; kingdom Viridiplantae; phylum Streptophyta; class Pinopsida; order Cupressales; family Taxaceae; genus Torreya; species Torreya grandis. The sequence continues at coordinate 815,122 of JARHVA010006661.1, forward strand.
TCCTCATTGAGAATTTGTCAGCACTAGCTCATAAACCTTCAACCATTACCATGATTTATGATATTGTTATTCCTAATTCTATCTAGTACCCTAACCTTAAAAACTACTTTTATGACCAAGTTCTGCCACCTAACCTATCTTAAAAACAAACCAAATCCTTCATTCATCATTCCACTCATTATACTTTACTTGGGTCCACCCTTTACCATCACAATTTTGATGGAACTTTGCTTCATTATTTAAATTTGGTAGAGTCTACATTAGCATTAAGAGAAGTTCATAAAGGAGTATGTGGTGCTCATTCTAGCACAATAGCTTGTCCAAAAAGATTTTGTGTACTGGTTATTATTGGCCTACAATAGACACATATACCACTGCATATGTAAAAAAGTGTGACAAATGTCAATGGCATTCTAATCTAATTCATACCCTAGTAAAAAATTTGAAATCAATGTTGAAACCATGACCATTTTATACATGGGGACTTGACCTCATTGGGAAGATTAACCCCACTTCCTCTAATGGCCATAAACATATCCTTACCACTACTGAATATTTTACTAAGTGGGTTGAAGCTATACCCCTCACTTACATGACTAGAAAGCAAATTTCTAAATTCATTTTCAGCCATATCATTTATGGCTATAGTATTCCCTCTCAAATTATATCTAATAATGGAGGATCATTCAAGAAAAAGGATGTAGAATAGCTATGTACTAAATATAACATCACACAACATTTTTCTATAGTATATTACCCTTAAGGTAATGGCCAAGCCAAGGCATCCAACAAAACCATTGTCAACATTATCAAAAATATTATCAATAATGTTGGTCATGATTGACACCTCTAGATATTCCATTCCCTTTGGGCATATCATACCAATCATCATGCCCCCATAAGAGCCACTCCATATTCACTTGTTTATGTTACTAAATCCATCCTTCCCATTGAGGTCAAATTGTCTTCACTATGCATTTCTTTCAAGCATGCCCTAGATGATCATGACTATCAATTAACTCACCTATAAGAGATAAAGCTACTTGATGAGAAACACATGGTTGTGCTCAACAATATTCAAGCATATCATAATTGAATCAAAGGCCACTATAATTGGCATGTGAAGTATAAAACATTTAAACTTGGTGATCTTGTTCTTAAAGAAAACCAAAAGAATACCATGGTTGAGAAGAAGCATAAAGGGAAATTTAAAATAAACTAGATAGGGCCTTTCATCATAACTACAGATTATGGATCAAGAGCATACAAGCTTGCCACACTAGATGGAGATGAACTTTTGCTAGAGCTGATGAATATTATTCATCTCAAATGATACTATGCTTGAGTGCTAAGGTGTATTTTCTATAAACACCATTTCAGTTATGACATTTCATCACTATTATTCTTTGTATAAATACCATCCTTATCCATCCTCATCATCGTATCCACTTTTTTCTTCCATCTTATTGACCCAGTGTGTTCTAAAGCCTAGTCAATTTGACCTTAGTTTTTACCATTCATTATGCAATTTCAGCATCAAGGTATCTGATCAGTTTCATCAGTTGGTTTAAATAATTTAGATAGAGATTATATTTTGGGATATTGTGACAAAATTTTTAGTATTTGTATCCTTTGTTTTTTATTCCTTTCTTACCATTGGTCTTGCTACTAACTATAACTACCTTTGGGAAGATTAGTACCATTAATCTATGCTATTGTGTCTTGGTTATAACTACCTATGGGAAAACTAGGGGTAACATTAAGTCTTGATGTACCAACTTGCCACATTGTGCCTTTTTACTAACTATGCCTATTTTGTTTGAATTGACTACTACACTTGTCAAATTCCTCTACTGTAAGGGTGAAACTATAGTGACTTGAGGTCCTACTTTGGGACCATATAGATAGTGCTCAATACTTGTTGAGGTCAGATCATTCACCCTTTCCATATGCTGTAATTATTTTGTGAGTAACCTAGGCCATGCTCTCACCATTTTATGAGAAATCTACACCACACTCTCACCATTTTGTGAGAAACCTAAGCCACACTCTCACTATTTTTTGAGCAACCTAAGACATACTCTCACCATTTTTCGAGCAACCTAAGCCGTGCTCTCACCATTTTATGAGGAACTTAAGCCATGCTCTCACCATTTTGAGAGAAACCTTAGTTTGAACACTCTCACCATTTTATGAGCTTAAACCATTTAGTGTCTCATCATTCTTGATTGAGTTGAGATACTTCAAATAATTTCGAAAACATTTTAAAAAATCATTAGAAAAGAAAAAAAAACATTGACCACTTATTTGCCTTAAGAATTATTGGAACTCTTAATAAGTTACAAGAAAATCACTTGTCATTTAGTTTCCCCATCCTTTTTGGCCCTTTCTCTTATGCACTTTCAATTTTTCAAGACCATTCCTATTCTTCTATCACATTTATTCTATTTGTTTTCCTTAGTTATCATATTCTTCCCATTCCCTGGGAGAACTACATTTGGCCTAAAGTTTTTTATTTGATATTACATCCATGGAGATATGTAGGTAGCATCCAATTGCCTATTTCATATGGAGATAACTTGGCCACCCCCTTCTTTTTCTTTTATTCCTCCATTTTTTTCATTTGTTAAGTTGTCACCTATTTTCTAGGGGCAACGCTCGTAGGGTTTCTATTGATTTGTTTGTTTGTTTATTCTTATTTTATTTGTTTGTCTACTTGTTTGTTTGCTTTTAACACTGTTGCCTTGATTCATTTTATGTGTGTTCATTGGGTGATTCCTTGCCCACACTTACACTTGAATCCATCCATATTCATATATTTACATTGTCATCATGGTTTTTATCATTGATGTATTATTTTTTATTGAGTATTGAATTATAGGAGTCAATCATTATGCATATTTAGACCAAGTCCTTATGATTTTATACCATGATATCTACCAATATGTGCTACAAAAAACTTAAGCTTTAAGAATTTTATTCAGTAATGATGGCATCTCTATGGAACTGACATCCTGATTCACTCCCCATCATATCCTAAATAGAGTAATCAACCATGAAAGAATTTCAACCTTTATTAGTTTAAATGAGCATCTCCCTAATTGTACGTTGTTCCAATCCATCATTACCCTGTGTTAAGTTATCATCATCCTCAGCCAAGTTTATCATGTTTTCAATAATTGGGGTCCAATGATTATAACCACTTATGGGAAAATCATTGCACACCATCCCACCTACATTTATAAATGATTATAACCACCTTCAAGAAAATCATTATGTTGTCACCTCTTTATTTTTTCTACCTATATAGGGGCATGCTATTATCTTGTTTATTTATCTTAACTAAGGCAGCTCCATTTTCTTAATGATTATAACTGCCTTTCAGTAAATCATTGTGTTATCATACCACATTACCACTATCAGGGTACAATGATTATAACCACATTTGGGAAAACCATTATACACTATCCCACTTGAATTCTCAATGATTTTGACTAATTTTTCACTATCATTGTGTTTTTACCCCATCATCTTTCCTTTATTTGGTACTCTCATTTTGCTTCTTATCGAGGGACCATTTCTCAACCTATTTGTGCTAACCATTCCCTTAAGGGGGCATCATATAGTTAGTTTATCATCATTATAGTTGTAGGCACACATAGCCTTTTCATTATTTAAGAAGATGCTACTATGCTTATAACTTGCAATGCCTTCCCAAATAGTGGCAAATTGTAGACACTTAAATCTGGCCATCAATAACCTCTAATCAGTTTTTTGGCCGATTTCTACCCAAAATGCACAATTTAGCCTAAAAAGACTAAAACACACTAAATGATGTGAAACTAACATATTCAATTGCTTATTTTGGCTAGGGTATCCTTAAATGGGGCAATTCAATGTATGGGGTACCTAACTTTGATAAGATCATTTCAAGTAAAAATGCTAATTTTACACCTGGATGCTCTGGATTACACTTTCCTATCAAATAGCTTACACAAGATATGTGCTTTTGTTATTTTATATTGGTAACATCCTAAATGGGATAATAGTTTTGATGAATTTTACATGGACTCCCAATTCTAATATGGTCAAATTTTTTACCAATAATAAGGCATTTTTATCAATTTGAGTAATTTGTGCATAAAGTGCTTAATCATGCTTAAGAGATAATTAACAAAAATCAAGGCATAATTAATAATTACATGGAAACTTGTTGAATAATTTTTTTTGGAAATGAATATTAAATATCTGCATCATCAAGTGGCCTCATTTCTTGGGAAGACATCCCTAGGCCATAAATGCCACAAATATCAGGATGCATGCCCTCCATGCCTCATCAATGCCTTCCATGATGCCATCCATGTCTCTTAATTACCCCTTCTTCCAATTTCATGATGAGGATAATTAAAAACTTAATTCCTAAATTAAATTAATCTTTAACCACACATCTCAATATTGAGATGGATGGTTCAGGTTGATTATGATCAAATCCAAAAATCTATAAATAGAGAGGCCATGAAAATCATTTCTAAGTTATTTTGGTGTAAATTTATTAAGCTCAAATATCTTCAAGGACTTAATTATGCAAAGTTATAATTCCAATTTGATTCTAAGCCAAGCCAAGCCACAAGCTAAAGGTGTCAAGAAGAGATGGAGGTAACCAATCTTCCATTGCCAAGGACTTCATAATCACAAGCCTAGAAAGCCACCACTACAAAGGCATTTAGAGAATACAAGGAAGGTGAAAAAATTATTTTGTTTTCATTCTTTGAGTTTTAGTTATGTTTGTCATTTCCTTTTGTTAAATAAGCTCTCCCTAGTGTCTAAGCTTAGAGATGTTATTCTATTAGTGTGTTTATTTCATTTTGTTTGTCATTTTGGAACTAACACAATAATAACCATCCTCTCTTGAGTCAAATTTTTAGATCACAATATATACATAAAGTCAAAAGATGACCATCAATTGATAGTAGTTGTCTATGTGGATGACATCATCTTTGGTGGAAATAATTAGAACATAACTAAGGGATTTATAGAGGTGATGAAGAAAGAGTTTGAGATGTACATGATGGGAAAATTATCATTATTTCTTGGGTTGTAAATCATGCAATCAAAAAAAGGTATATTCATTTCACAAGCCAAGTACATAAGAGATATGTTGAAGTTTGAGATGGAATATTACAAGGTAGATAGTACACCTATTATCATAGTGTGTAATTTGAGAAAGGAAGATGAGTCTCCAAAGGTCAATCAAACATCATATAAGTCAATGATTTTAAGTTTGCTATACACAATTGCCTATAGACATAACATCATGAAAGTAGTAGGTCTTATAGGAAGGCTTCAGGTAGATCCAAAATAAAATCATCTGCAATCAATCAAAATGATGATAAGGTATCTCAAGGGGACTATGGAGTATAGTTTGTGGTATATAGGGAGAAAGGAGTTCAATTTTATAACCTATATATGTCCAAATTGGGCAAGAAGTCTAGATGATAGAAAAGTACCAGTGGAGGATCCTTATTCTTAGGTGGGTACCTAGTTTCATAGATAAGAAAGAAACAGCCATCAATAAAATTTTGCACTTGTGAGTTTGAGTACATTATATTGGATTCATGTTGAACTAAGGTCTTATGGATGAGATAGACCCTAAAGGACTACAAGGCAGAGTATGGTGGTCCTATCCCTATCTATTTTGACAATACAAGAGCTATAAGCATCTCAAAGAACCTTATCATGCACTTAAGGACTGAGCATATTATGATAAAGTATCATTATTTAAGATAGTAGGTAAGTGAACAAAGTTTCAAACTTGAATATGTTTTTGCATAGGATAAAATTGTATACATTTTGACTAAACCACTTCCAAAGGTAACATTTGAACACCTAAGATTGGAATTGGGTGTAATTCCTGCCCCTAGCAATCATTAAAGAAGCCAAGTACCTAGGGGTGCTAATTAGGGCCATTAACTCTAAGAATAAGTGAGATTTTGAAAGAATGTACACATGGAAATAGGGGGATCATGTTTATATTATATCTCATAAATTCATATTCAAGTGTTTTGATTATTTTGGTTGCAAGGAGTATGACCTAAGGAGTTGTAGACATTACTTTGTCATTTATGTCAAGGGGGAGAAAGACCAGAATGGGGAGATAAGTATGATTATTTTTTAGTGTGTTTTTCCATAAATGAAAAAGGGGGATATTATTTATCATTATTCCGATTGTTGAGGTTTGGTATTGATGTTGTCATTGATATCAAAGGTTCTTGAGAAGGTCTCCATGAGGTCATTGAAGAGTGTAGCTATGAGAGATAATATTGATCAGTATTGTAGTGAATATATGAGTGTAATATATGATTATTATATGCTATTATGACTACATGATTGATGTGAAATTCATCATGGAAGATCCTTGTTGTAAAATTTGTCAAGTGTTTGAGCATTGTAGTGTCTTGAGAAGATATATGCATAGGATGCCAAGTATTATGTATGAATGAACATGATGGATTGATGAGATAAATATACACAACAATGATTAGTTATATTAGTTTAATTTATAATGTATATAAGGCATTTGATCAATCATGAGAGTCTTAGGGTAAGCCTATAGGGGTAAAACCTTCATACCAAGTCTGCACCTAAACCACTCCTAAACCCTGCTTTGTCTAATAAGGCATCATGATCTATTCTCAAGGCATATAAAAGATGTATTATAGTATTTAATCATTTATGAAGTTTATTGAGTATGTCATAGTGATGGAGAGTTCATGTAAATATGCATGAAGTTCAATTTTAAGGTCTAATGTGGTTTGCAAGCCAAGGTCTAAGTGATCAAAGAGAGAGAGTGTGGCCTAATGGGGTGTCAAGATAAGTTTTTAAGGCAATTATTAGTATGTGATAATTCATAAAGGTGATTAATGTTGTTTTAAGCATGTTAATGAAGTTTGAGGTCAAAATTTGAATGATAAGGCATGAAAATGTGTTTTAATGTCTCTGAAGTGCATAGAATGAAGGGTTCTCTACCTGAGATGTTTTTCCTTGTGCTCATTGGCTCTTAAAACCTCTACATGGGAGCCTAAGATATTAATGGTAGATGGGTAAGGGTCCTATCTCAAAATTATATACATTTTTTTGGATTTAAGGGCTATGATATATGAATGATTATTATGAATATAAACATGTTTAAACCCTCTTAAAACCCTAATAAGTACTTGATGTTGAATATGTTCATAAACATTGACCAAAATGGATTGGTATGTTAAGGTAATATATTGGAGGTTATATTAAACACTTCCAATCACCTCCATGTGTGTTTTAGTTGTCAAGTGTGTGAGTAGACTCTACAAAAAAGTGATAATTTCTTAAAGATTTGCTAAAGCAGTCAAAGTTGACCTAGTAAAAGTATGAAAATGAATGGAGGATGAATATTTAGAATCATGTTTCATGAAAATTAATATTTTTGGATATAATATATCTCTCAAGTGTGTTAAACCAATCATCCAAGTTAGCTAGTCGCTAACAGGCCTAATGGTGAAAATAGTTAGAAAACCAGGCAAAAGTGAGAAGATGATTAGGAATGTTTTATAATGAAATAGTGATGAAACCAAGTGTATGGATATTTTATTCAAGAATTTAGGACATTCTCATGTTTATTATAAGTTTTTGAGGTTAGTGGTTATAGTGAAAAATTTTCACACAAGTTGACCTATTTTGGTTTAGTGAGAAAATGAGATATAAAGTTATAAGATTCATATGTAAGACCAATATTACCATTTGAACATATTATATTTATATATAATAATGTTACAATTATCTCATCAAATAATAGATATGCATCATAAGTCATTTAATAGGTGTTGGATGTCTAAGTCGGCATGACTAGTCTTTTAAGAAAATTGACAGTTCTGACTGAGCAAGTTACAAGAGTATTTGTAAGTCCTTTTTCCTTATGTAATGAATTATAATGAAATTGGTAAAATTTTTGAGGTCTTTTAGGCTTTGATCATATGATTTATTTTCATGTTTGTGTGGTTAAACTTTTTTTTATCTTTAGTTATTCAAGATAGACCTTTTTGTGTGTATGAAGGCCTAATGTAAATAGTACTAATGGCATGCTTCAAGTGGTGATTGGAGATAAAAAGTGTCATGGACCTAATATGAGATTAATAGGGGTATATTTGAATGTCATATAAATTTTTCCTATTGTTTATGAATTTTTAAAGTGTTCCAAGGAGATCAAAGGGTAACATGCACTAATGAAGGTCTAATTAAATTAGATCTCCTTAATACCTAAAAGAGGTTTTGGTAATTTATGCTATGACTAACCTATTTTAATGATTAATTCATGTATAAAATATATTAAAATACCTATTTTAAGTGTATTCCATGTGTGCAAGGGGATGTATCCAACCAATATGTGTGTGAGTGTAATGAAATTACTTAGATGTTTGAACAAAATGATCATATATTGCATATAATAAGAAAATATGAGAGATGACACAGCAATAATTGATAGTAGAGTAGAATAATGGATAATATAACAAAGCTAATTCTAGGGTTAAACCTCCAAAATAATTATATAAGAGCATAATACTTAATATGATGATCAAATACTAACCACTACCTCCTATATATAGTCTACTTAGCCATGGTTATTCCATAGGTTTATCTAACTAAGTACATAGAGAAATGAAATAAGAATATAAAAGAGGTACGTAAGCCAAAATTTAGCTAGACTTATCCTTAGACATGCCAAAATTTAAGGGCATAACATGCCCCTCCCCTTTAAAATAACATTGTTCTCAACATTGAGTCAACTCTAGATGTTTTTGGACAAAGGATTCATCCTCCCAAGTGGCATCTTCACAAGGTAGATTCTTCCATTTGATCAGGTACTCCTTAATAATTCTAGACCATAGCTACTTAGTGTGCATTTGAAGGATCACCTCAGAATTAAGAATAACTCTTCCTTCCTCATCTAGTTTTGGTAACTACGTTTGAGTAGAAACTCTATGTGCAATGACTTTCTTTAGGCATGATATGTAAAATGCTAGATGTATATGAGTGGAGGAAGGAAACTCTAACTTATAGGCCACATTAACAATTTTTTTCAAGATTTGATAAGGCCCATAATACTTAGAGGACAACTTCTTATCATTTTTTAATTTGTTCAAGGACATATACTTATATGGTTACAAATGAACAAAGACCCAATCATCAATGTCAAAATGCCTCACTCCTGTGTTGATCTACCTACTACTTCATATAATTCTGAGGCATGGCTAAATTTTCATGTAAACTTGCAAGGACCTCCTATTGATGGTGAATATGTTATTCAACTACACAAACCTTAGGATGGACCTTAAAGGTTGAAGTGGCAGATAGAGGGTGGTATCCATATAGTGCCAATATAGAGACATTTTGAAAGAACTATGAACATAAGTATTATACCACCATTCAACAAGTGGCAACCAATGAACCCATTTATCCTATTTATTAGAAAAAAATGGATATATCATTCTATAAATTTGTTAAATACCTTAGTTTGTCCATCTGATTGAGTATGATGTGATGAACTATGAGCCAAATAGGTGCCAAAACATGCAAATAACTCAATATAAAAATTACTAGTGAAAATGGGATCTCTATCACTGACAATGATCTTAGGGGTATCATCTAATTTTTGAACTATATTGAAAAAATTATAAGCTATTGTACTAGAAAAAAATGGATGTGATAAAGAAAAAAATGATCATACTTATTGAGATAATCTACCACATCCATGATAACATTTTGACTATCAAATCTCGGTAACCCTTTAATGAAATCCATATACACCTCTTCCCAACATTGGCTAGGGATGGATAAACACTACAAAAGACCTAGGGTTTTAATGGTTTCTCATTTTTTTTTTGACATATCATACATTCAACCACATATTTTGTACATCCCCCTTGAGTCCTTCCCAAAAAAAAATCCTGCTTGATTCTATGATAGGTTTTCAAAAATCTTGAATGACCCTCAGTTGGAGTCGCATGAAGTTCTTAAAGGATTTTTTGTTTAAGAAGATAATTATTACATAGATATAATATATCTTTATAACATAATGCATCACCCTTCCATGTGAATTTTTCAAATCCACCCAAACCTTTCTTAAGTTTATAAATCAAATCATGGGTAACATTATCATTTTCCCATTCTAATCGTGCTTCCTCTAGCCAATCTGTCTATAGAATAGTCATAACCCATAGCAATGCCTCAACTAATTCATCCTTCCTGGATAGTGTATCTTCCACTACATTATCCTTGCCTTTCTTGTAAATATTTCAAAATCATAGCCTAACATCTTAGTTACCCATTTTTGTTGTTCTTCAGATGACAATCATTGGTCAAAAATATATTTGAGACTCTCATGATTAGTATTTCATGAAAGTGATGACCCATTAAATAAGGAATCTATTGTTTGACTACATGTAAAATGATCATCATTTCCTTATCATAAGTGGGTTTGTACTAATTTTTACTATTAAGTTGATGACTTTCAAATGCAAGTGGTCTATCTTATTTCATGATTACAACACCCATACCATACCCAGATGCATCACATTTATCCATGAAAGTCTTAGAAAATCAAGAGTGGCCAACACTGGAGTGGTGCACATAGCCAATTTCAATTGTTCAAATGCCCTGGTAGTTGTATTAATCCATTGAAAGGATTATTTCATTAACAAAGAGGTGAGTGGGGTTATAATGCTACCATAATTTTTGACAAACCTGTAATAATATCGAGTTAGCCCTAGAAATTCCCTTAGTTACTTGAGTGTCTTAGCAATCAACTAGTCCACCATTGCTTGGATTTTTTAGGATCCACTTTCACTCCTACATGTGAAACTAGATGACCCAAATACTAAACCTCACAATTTCAAAAAGTACATTTGGAAGGTTTGGCATACAATTGATGTTGTTCTAGAATTGAGAGTACCTTTTTCACATGGTGAAAATGGTCTTCCCAATTTTTACTATAAATGAGGATATCATCAAAAAATAGCAAAATAAATTTCCTCAAAAATGGCCTAAAAATAGTATTCATCAAACTCTAAAATGTGTATGTGCATTTATTAGACCAAAAGGCATAACTAAAAACTTATAATGGCCCTCATGAGTCGTAAAAGTAGTTTTGGGTATGTCTTCATCATAGATCTAGATTTAATGATACTCAGAATGTAGATCTAACTTAGTAAAATAAAGAGCACCATTTAATTCATCTAGAAAATCATCAATGATAGGAATAGGAAACTTATCTTTGATAGTGTACTTTTTGAGTTCTTTATAGTTAGGACATATCCTCCAAGTGTCATCTTTCTTTCTCACCATGAAAACTAGCAAAGAATATTCACTTTGGCTATGGTGAATGATTCCTACATCCAACATCTCATATACCATATTTTAAATTTAACTTTTCTAGGCATAGGGATACATGTGTAGCCTAATTTTGGGTGTACTACTAGGTATACTTTTTATAGCATAATAATGCATGTGTTTATGTGGAATTCCTTTCGACATATCACTAAAAATAACCAAATGGGCATAATAACTTGTTATAGATCAAGAGGTCGAGATGGTGGAGTTGGCTAAACTTCCATGGAAAATAAGAGAGCTAAAAATCCTTTAGCACCCTTATAAATAATCTTTATCATTTGATGGGAGATAACAAGTTATGGATATTTATCCCTTAATCTCCTCAGATCAAATGTCCTTCACTCAAATTGAAAATGCATGAATAATTCCTAGAAATTCATCTCAATAGTACTCAAAGTGGTGAGCCACTATACTCCTAGAATAGTGTCAGCTCCCCCCATGGGAATAACAAACATATGAGAATCTAACAAGTAGTCTCCCATGGCTAGATTAATACTATGGTATTTTCTTGAGCAACTAAAAATACCACCATCTTCAATCATGACCCAAAATTTTGGAGTGGGATAAATGAAATAGTTCAAATGAAAAACCAAATTACTATTGATGAAGTTTGGTGTGCTCTTAGAATCAATCAATATAGTGACCTTTTTTATCTTTATCAAAACCACTACCTTAAGAGTTTTTGGAGTACTAATACCTAAAAGGGCATGATAGGAAATAGTAGGTTGAGAGTCTTTAAATTCCTCCTTAGGAGCTTCTTCATCATCACCATCCTCATTAGCACCTTCGATATATAATAACTACTTTTTATCAAAACAATGGTCTTTGCTCCATTTTCTATCCCAACCATAACACAACCCTTTGTCTCACTTCTCTTTATTTTTTCAAGGTGTCAGTTTGGTGGGTTGAGGAAATGATGGTTATAGAAAGGTACAATCATGACCAGTAGTGAATGTTTTCTATCTGACCATCTATTTTTCTTCTACCATGTGTGCCCATGGGATAACTTCTAATATAGATACTAGGTTAAACATCCAAAACTCTAATTGGATTTTATATTTGAGGTCACCCAAAAAAAGATTGATCAAATTTTCCTCAATGATGTCTTCCACCTATAAAGATAGATTTTGAAATTTATGAATATAATCCTTCATAGTTCCCATTTACTATAGTTTGGATAACTAGATAAAGTAGTTCTTAGAGACATTATTCTAACAATGAGCCAACAAATCATCAGTGAAAATTGACCATGTAATAAGAGCACCATTATTTTTATTTTGAGTACACAACCAGTGATACCAAATGAACTACTAAGGTTTTAGATACAGAGATGCCACTATCACCTTTTGAGAACTAGGAGTTTGATGTAGATCAAATAAAATCTCAATTTGGGTAATCTAACTGAGAGGATCCTTACCATAAAATTTACACATGTCCACTTTTGGCAACATCAATTTCACACCATAATTGGAGTTATTAGTGTTAAGAGGAGGAGGACTCAAATGATGAAGTGGAGGTTTGTTTGACTATAACTTAGATGAAATGTTAGTCAATTGCATAGTGATCTAATTCAATTGAGTTTAAACCCCATTAATCTCTCTGTACATCCCTGAAATATCATTTTAAAATACAACAAAGTCATCATGCCACACCAAGCCCTTTATGTCAACTTGAATTTGAGAAATCAATAGATCTAAAGTTTCAAATTCCATGTTGTTGGTATAAGGAGTCTTAGGAGTTTCTTTCCCCCCTTTGATTCCCTAAGTAGGACCTATCATATACAAACCCTAAGAGGGGTTTTTCCCTAAAAAAATTATACTAGGAGAGGTTAACATTATGATTGCCTCACCAAGATGAATCTAACAACTACCTTTGTGCAGTAGGGTAAAATAATTTGGCACCAAAAAAGTGTACCAATAGAATATACCAGTGTGATCATCTCACCAAGATGAATCCAATGAATATGAATGTGTAAAGGGATTTTTTTTCCAATCTTCTTTTTAATTTGTTTTTGAAAAAATCATTTCAAACAATATTGTGCTGACATAAAAAATTAGTTCTTCTCAAATTGTAAGTTATGTTTTTCTACTCCTTTTGCTCATAGTTTTTCACACCTCACTAGATCCCAAAAAAAATAAAATAGGAAACTTACCCAAATTGAAGCTTTGATACCAATTGTAATGAAATCACTTATATGTTTACATAAAATCATTATATAACACATAGAATAAGCAAATATGAGAGATCACACACCAATAATTGATAACAAAGAAAAAAAGTAGATAATATATCAAAGACACTTTGAGGGGCAACCTCCACAACAATGAAGTAAGAGTATAATACTTAATATGATGATCAAATACTAACCACTACCTCATATATGTAGTCTACTTAGCTATGGTTATTCCATAGGCCAACCTAACTATGGACATAGAGAAAAGTAACAAGAATATAAAGGAGGTATGTAAGCCACAAGTCAACCACACATATCCCTAGACACAAAAAAGGTTAAGGGTGTAGCATTGATCTAGAGGATTATATAATAATAAGGCCTAATTGATAAGCTAAAGAGATTGAGGGTACAAGTGAATGAAATAAGACTTTGAAGAACTAAAATAAGTCTTTTAGACCATCATAAGAGTGTATAAAATTATCATGAAAATATAATAGGGTTAATATAGATCAATATCAAGGTCGTATGACCTAATCAATCTTAAAGAGACATAATCAATCATAGAGGCCTAAAAGGCAGTTTGAGAAGGATAAGAGTGTAAAGAACTAAAGAGGTGGTCATCATTAGGTGATTGAGGAACATGGTTTTATGAATGTGATAAATGTAATTAGGTGGAGAGTATGGTGCTAAGTCATCTATGATATTATTTCCTCCTTGAAAATGGGTACTTACTAAAGCCTATTCAAGTGGGTGCTTGGCTAGATAGTGTTGGTGTTCCATGTGAAGTTGGTGCTTCACTAAAACTTGGGTTTTATCTTATAGGACTATAGTCTATTTGTAGATATTAGTGGTTTTTCTTCCCATTAAGGGTTTCCCACTCCAATAATTATTATATGTTATTATTATTTTCTTCATGTTCATATAAACTGTTCTTGACATGTTTCTAGTTCACTATATTGCTTTTACAGTTCATGAATGATAAATTAAAAGTTTTTTTTTTTTTTTTTTGAAGATTGATTCACCCCCCTCTCAATCATTATGATTATAATAATTGGTATCAGACCTTAGACTTTTTATTCAAGTATAATATCTTGAAGTTGATCTTAAGAAGCATAAGATGTCTAGTGATCAAAAGGAATAAGATAACATGTATGATGAAGTCTACTATGATAGTGAAGAAGGAGAAGTTGAAATAGACCTTGAAGCTGAGATCATAAGTGCCCTTGATGATTTGAAGCATCAAAATAAGAGTATCAAGGATCTCAAGAATTAGTTAGAAGGTGTCAATATAAGGTTTAGATTAAAGGAAGTTGAGTATGGCCAATTGAAGATAGAGCTAGATTCCTTGAAGGTTGAGCATGATCAGCTCATAGATAAGATGAGAAAGTTTGAGAAAGAGCATGAGAATTAATAAAAAGTCAAGAGTACCAACCTGAAATGAATAATTATAAAACAAAATGTAATAAAGGATAAGTTATAATGGGACCATGGGAAAATGGGTGATTAGTCAAGAGGTAAGTACATAAATGTTGTTTTCTACATTTTCCTTAATATGACACACATTGTAAGATTTTGTTCTAATAGAGTTTGAAAACCCTCAATATTAAACAAGAACTATTAATCTCCTAGAGCACATGAGAAGGATCAAACACTGGTATATAAATGAAAGCAAATTAGGACTGATCATATTGAGCTCGAGTCAAGATGAACTATTTGATAAAGAGAAACATAAGAGTAAATATGATTCAATTCTAGCTCAAAATATGTTTCACATTCAAGATGAAGACATGTAATGGTATATATATAGTGTTTGATCAAAACACGTGACATGAGTAGAAATAAGTTCAACTCATTGAAGAATAATGTTATAAAAACAATGAGATTTGGAGACAACAAAACTGCTAATATAGTTGGCAAGGGTGTCTTGAGTTTGGACAAAGGGAAGATCAAAACATAAAATGTGTTTTATTTGAAAGGTTTAAAATATAACCTTTTTAGTTTAATCAAAGTTACAATCAAGGACACACACTAGCCTTTCATGACAGGGGGTGTGAGATAAGGAGAGCCAAATCGGGAAGACTAATTTCTAATGCTAAGAGGATTGAGAACAATCTATATGTCTTAAATGAGAGCAAGAAGGAAAGATGTTTTATGAAAAATATGGATGAAATTTGGCTATGGCACAAAATTTTAGGTCACCTAAAATTTGACAATTTAGTCAAGATAATCACTAAAAATTCTATGAAGAACATGCCTAAGATCACCAAACCTATAAACATACTTTGTAAGGTATGTCAACATGGTAAGCAGACTAGAATAAGGTTCATGTCCAAGGATTAATATACTAAAATACCCTTAGAGTTAACACACACTGATCTCTATAGGCCTACAACATTTCAAATAATTCAAGGAGATACCTATTTCATGTTACTCATAGACGACTACACAAGAATGACTTGGGTTGCATTCTTGAAAGAAAAGTTAGAAGCTCTTGACAAGTTCAAGGACTTCAAGTCTCTTATTGAGAATGAGAAGAATGGGAAGATAAATTTACTAATATCTAATATAGGAGGAGAGTTTTTGTCCAATGATTTTGATTAATTATGCAAGTTTTATGGAATAGGGAGATAATTCTCAGCAATTAGGACACGTCTACAGAATGGGGTAGTGGAAAGAAATAATGGGATAGTTGAAGAGATGGATATAAATATGATAAATGAGTCTATATTATTTGATGAATATTGGAGAGAGGAAATAAGCACTATAGTCTACATTTTTAATAGAGGATAGATAAGGACTAATGATAACAAGACTCCTTATGAACTATAGAAGGCTAGAGCTACCAATGTGGAACACTTTATAGTGTTTAGGAGAAAATGTTTTGTCAAAAGAGATGATGAAGACTTAGGAAATTTTTATTCTAGATCTAATGAAAGTATATTCTTAGGATACTTATAAATGATCTTAGCCTATATACGTTATAACAAGAGGTTATAAGAGATAGTGGAAAACACCAATGTGAAGATTAATGAGACAAATAAATCACACTCAAAGTCAAGGGATACTTTAGAGAATCTAAACTTAAAAAATGAAGAGGAAATTATAGAGGTTTATGAGGAAAAATAATAAGTTGAGAAGAGAAAGGAATCAAAAGTCCCACCAAGACAAATTC
Source organism: Torreya grandis (assembly GCA_037957365.1). Lineage (NCBI taxonomy): Eukaryota > Viridiplantae > Streptophyta > Pinopsida > Cupressales > Taxaceae > Torreya > Torreya grandis. The sequence goes on from JARHVA010006661.1 coordinate 831,888, forward strand.
AAAAAGATCATCCCGAATCTTAAATCATTGGAAACAAGAATGCAGGTATACAAATAAGGAGAAAATTGGTAAGTAATTTAAATCAAAGAATGTTTCTCTATTATCTAATATTGAACCTAAAAGTATTATATAATCAAGAAAAGACAAATTTTGGATAAGTTTTATGAATGAGGAGTTAGACCAAATAGAGAAGAATGAGACTTGGGAGCTAGATCCTAGTCCTAAAGACAAGAATGTCTTTGGAACAAAATGAGTGTTTAGAAAAAAGTTGAATGAAGATGGAAAAGTCACTATGAACAAGGCTAGATTGGTATGAAATGGATATGCACAAGTTTAAGGGATAGCCTTTGAGGAGACCTTTGCACCAGTAGAAAGATTGGAGGCCATCACATTATTTATAGCATATAAAAGATTGAAAGTGTTTAGGGTATACCAAATGGATGTCAAATATACCTTTTTGAATGGGAATTTGGAAGATGAGGTATACATAGAGAAACATAAGGGATTCTCACTACTAGATGACAAGGACTATGTTTTCAAACTAGAAAAGGATCTCTATGATCTAAATTAAGCTCCTCAAGCTTAGTATGCTATGTTGGACAAGTATTTGTTGGATCAAGGATTAAAAAGACGAGTTATAGATAGTAATACATAAATAAATTAATAAGATGACCATCAATTTATAGTAGTTGTCTATGTGGATGACATCATCTTTGGTGGAAATAATGAGAAAATGACCAAGGGATTTGCAAAGGTGATGAAGAAAGAGTTTGAGATGTCTATGCTAGGAGAAATATCATTCTTTCTTGGATTTCAAATCACTCAATCTAAAACATCTATATTCCTTTCACAAGCCAAGTACATAAGAGATATGTTCAAGAAGTTTGAGATGGTAGATTGCAATACAATTAGTACACCTATGATTAGATGGTGTAAGTTGATAAAGTAAGATGAGTCTCCAAAGGTCAATAAAACATCATATAGGTTAAAGAATGGAATTTTTCTATACACCACTTCCTATAGACCTACCATCACGCAAGTAATAGGTCTTGTGGGAAGGTTTAAAGCATATCCAAAGGAAAATCATCTACAAGCATTCAAAAGGATACTCAGGTATCTCAAGGGGACTATGGAGTATGGGTTATGATATCTAAGGAGAAAGGAGTTCAATCTAATATCCTATATGGATGTAGAGTGACTAAGAAGTCTAGATGATTGAAAATGTACCAGCAAAGGAGACTTATTCTTAGGTGGGTGCCTAATTTTATGGATAAGTAAGAAACAAAAATTAGTAACATTATCCACTTGTGAGGTTGAGTAAATTACAATAACTTCATGTTGTAATTAGGTCTTATGGATGAGACAAACCACAAAATACTAAAAGGTAGATTATGATGGTCATATTCCTATCTATTGTGATAATATAAGTGTTATAAGTATCTCAAGGAACCCTGTCATGCATTGAAGGACTAATAATATTCCATCAAGTATCATTTTATAAGAAATGAGGTAGATGAATAAAGTGTCAAAATTGAAAATGTTTCTACATAGGATCATATTGTAGATGTTTTTATCAAACCACTTACAAAGGTAGCATTTTAACACCTAATACAAGAATTGCGCGTAATTCTTTCCCCTATCAATCATTAAAGGTTAACAAATTGCTCTGAAACTCCTTCAAACCTGGACTAACTATTACCACTTAGACATGCACCCTTTGAGGAGAAGAAAATCTATCCTCATACAAGTGTCACAATGGAATCACCTCTAGGATTGTGGATAACTTAAGGAATGAGGTGAGTCTCTAGATAGGGCTAGTTACCTTGATGTACCATTTAGGATTGAATTTACAACTAAACTTTGGGATTTAAAAGGGAGAGAGATAACTAAAAAAATATCTAAACTAAGGGGGTGATACACCAAATCAATTTGATGACCTCCAACCAATTGCATTTTACACTTGAGACCAAGAAAAAAACTAAAACATACACTCCTTTAATCTTCATCTTCTCACATCAATGTTACATTATGAGGTCATGGATGAATGCACAATGCTAGGAGGAATAGACAAAAGGATTATGAGGGAAATAATGAAGAGACTAAATCACTTAAACCTTAACATATCTTGGAACAATCACATTCCCTACAAGAAGAAGATAAAAAATAGGTGAGAGAATGTAACAACTTACTAAAGAATCCATAGTCTTCACTAATAAAATTAAACATTCAAGTCAAGAAAACTATGAATAGTCATGAAAGAGGTAAAACTTAGTCATTTTATTGACAAAAAGGTATACAAATGATCAGGGCTTTCCCATACTCATGTGGATCATAGAATACAATTCCAAAATGGATAACTCTTAGAGAGAGAGAGAGAGAGAGAGAGAGAGAGAGAGAGAGAGAGAGAGAGAGAGAGAGAGAGAGAGAGAGAGAGAGAAGTCTAAGGGTCACAAGGACACTTATAAAGATGATAATATTAGTTATACATGAATGGAAAGAGGATATGGGTTGAGATATGCAAGATCAAGAGCTACAAGTGTCATTTGAAATCATCAAACTCTTGCAAAGTAGCCTAAAACTTATTTTCATAAACAAAAAACTACCTTCATGATTAGGCTTATTTAAGTGACTTGTAAATAATCAAGGGAAGGTAAAATTATTTTAATGTAAGGATAGGCTCCCATAAATTCCTCTCCATTCATTGGTTTTATGCCTAGTCTTCTGGAATCACCTGGAAGAGAGCCATCATCACCTACACTCTAGGAAACCTCCTTCTCATGCACCTAGAACACTTGGCTTCCAAATTGGGTTTATTTGATCATTAAAATCCATGGGAGGAATTAAATAACAATTTTAAATACCCTACATGGAATTATAAGCATCAAACAAGCTTTAAAAACATCCCACTTTAAGTTTTCCATCTTCTTCACTAGTTTGTCTAATATGCTAGATTTGACTAGCTGAGTTAGAACACCTAGTTTTGGCACTTATAAATTGTTTCATGGAATGAAATTAATGAGTAGTTATTAAAAGTGTCAATATTTCTTCCAAACTTGGTTTCATCTCCTAACTACTCTTGTAGCATGCACAACACATAAAATAGTTAGAAAAAGCCTATTTCTACCCCCATCCATATAATTCCATACAAATAATCATGGTATGAATTAGCCTAGGGAAGTACTATAAAACATATAATAATCATTATAGACAAAATATTTCAGTTTGGTAGCTATCCAACTCCATTCTCCAAGACTGGTCCTTAGCAAGGGTTTAGTAGGGTTTTAGGCTTATTTACCCTCTTAAGCTTCACTCATAAAATTTAGACATCCATGTTTTCAAAAAAATTCACTATTTTCATGTTCAAATATCTCAATAAATTTACATAAGTCCTTTATCTCCCTTAAAGATCCTCAAGAATTATATGATCATCCAAAACTATCTTATCGAGCTTGTCTCCCTTGTTTTCATAGTCTTGAGTTTATTATTGATTAAAAAATGGATTTATTGATGTTTGATATGCCTCAAAAATATCATACATCTATAATATAACTCTACCAAAATTATTCAATCAACTAAGAGGCTAACTTAGGGCTCAAATTGAAAAGGTCATCACCTTTTGGTCACTTGGCTTAATCTTACTCCATAAGCCTACCTGTTCCTCTGAGGGTTTAAGCTATTTTGATGAGTTTATTTGCATAAAAAAAGATTATGAAAATATATATCCATCACACAAAAATGACCCAATATTTTTTGAATTTTTCTCATGCTAACAATGGTTATGACCCTTCAGTTGGTCCTTAGGTCTTAATCTTGCCTGTTACGTTGGACTGCAACCCTTGGTCTATGGAATACCCTATTTTATTTCTATCTCCTATGAGTTTTTATTTACATTTTATTGGGTATTTTAAAACTTTATAAACCTTAATTCTCTCTCTCTCTCTCTCTCTCTCTCTCTCTCTCTCTCTATATATATATATATATATATATACATCTTTTGGTCTTATCTTTCTACCCTATTCCTCAAATTCTACTAGTTTTGCTCAAGGGTAAGTACCCCCTATCTAAGACAAAATATGGGTACTTACCCTATTTGCTTAGAAAAATTAGAGATTTAATAATATTTTATAGGTTATTATGACCCTATACACTAACTTTTAGCTCATTTTGACATGCGTAGAACTTAAAACCTCCTCAAAGTCCCAATACATGCTTGTAAAATGGACTATGCACATTGTTTCCTTGGTGTAGACTATATATTGCTTATTTTGTTGTTTTACCTTACTCCATATCTATTTTAATAAGTATATATATATGTTTATATTATCAAATATAGTGTATAAAATCTCTCTCTAACACCTTGACCTCTCAAACAACTTCCATACTTTTGAAATCACAAGACTAGGTTTACAAACCTTGACTGTGTTTATTTGCTTTAGGGTGTCTGCCTATAGGTGCATAAAATATGATATTATATTTTTAATAGTATATATGGTTCCTACATAGATTATTTTAGGTCAGAATATATTTATTTTAGCTAATTTTCACTTTGAGTGCCCTTAAAACCCCTTTGAAACCTCAAACTATGTCATTGTCTTCTTTACTACTATAGGTACATGCAAAGTTGTAGGGAATAAAAGTAAGCTTGTTTCACATTAATTAAATCTTATAGGTATTATAATGAATAAAAATAAGGATCCCATATTCTTATTTCATCATCTCAACCCCTCTTTCACCCTTCAAATGTATAAATTCTCAAAATTGAGTTTCTCTTTGCCCACTGTTTGTCTCAATCATTCCCAATGGTTGTAGGTACACATTTTAAGGCCTGAGTATAGACTAGAAAGGTGAAAGGGGTATAACATAACTTAAACTCTTGTTTTGAACATCCTTTAGACTATTTGTCATACCTTTAAATTAATTAGGTCATCCAAGCATAATAGTATGCCATCATTGCTTCCTTGTATATCAACAGTAACCTAGGTGTCAAACTTATAGATTATACTACCTAATTTTAGTGTATGAGAACACAAAATTGAGTCTTCTAAACACCATCCTAAATTATCCACTTATCCTCCAAACTTTACAATGTTAATCTCCTTCATGGGGACCTTAAAACCAACATGTCTAGGGGTTTCAAAACTTCTTACAACTTATTTTATGGAACCATCAAAAAGACCCCAAACCGTTGTTTAGTGTTTTTTAGGGATAGAATCCTTAAATCAGTCTTCTTGTGATTTGAAAGTAATACATGTTTAAATTATCCATAATATATCTCAATTATATCTACCATGATGAAATAGAACTCCTTAAGGCTTTGAGGTAGCTTCATTACTTATTTCACATCTCTCAAGAGTCCCCTAATCCCTATCAAGGTTGTAGGTGACCGTTTTCTCACGTAGGTAGTAAGCCTAAGAAATGAACATGAGTTATCACATGTTGTATGAACCCTAAAAAAACATGGTCTATATTTAAAATTCTTAAAATAATCCTCTATAACCTATGAATACTTGGAAAAAATAAATATAGGTTCAACTCAATGTAATACTCCCTTTTTTAACACATGTAGATGCACATTCTGAGTTTTATACAAGTAAACAATGAGGTTAGGCAAGTAATGTACAAGGCATGACTATCTATGATAAACCTATGTTATCTAAGGATTCCAATGGTATATGATGATATCAAAGATCTTGATTCAAGGATTCACACTTATCCTCAGATTTGAAAACTTTCTAAGCACCTATGTATACATATTCCAATGGTGGACTATGTGGAAATTACATTGGGCTATCACAAGTTCATTTTTCACTCTTTATAGGATGTAAACTATTTTTTCCCTATTATTGACACATAAAAATTCTATGAAACCTCCAATATAACCTCATGAAAAAACTAAATATGGTCTTCACGTGTGACTCAACACGGATACAAGTGGAAAATCAAGGAAAAAAGGCTATGAGCTTGGCAGACTGAAGGTATGTATATGTATGACTATAACCATGAAACATTTATTTGATAAAGAGGATGAAATGTGGAAAATAATTCAATAAAAATATTTTAAACATCAAGGTTTTCTAGACACAACTTCTTGGAACCATGAACCAGCTTGAAATTCTTGAAAATGGTGCAAGACTGCCTACAACATAGAATAGTGTATTCTCCTACATACTGAGCTTCTTGGCTTGTAAAAGCACTTTTAAGCATGAAAAAAAGTATAAGAATCAATATAATAGGAATATATATATATATATATATATATAGAGGTAATATTAGGAGCTATTTTATATGGAATTCTCCAAAAAAGACCAAAACCTGAAGGGTGCACAGATTGATAGGCAGTTTTTGGAAGATCAACTTCAAATGAATGGTTCATGAAGCACAATTAACAAATTTCAAACTTATTAATATGAAAATATAGGTATCTTATTGTAAAAAATATCCCAAAATAATTCTACATAAAAACCCCTATGGCAGCCATACCAAATGTAGACTTGCAAGTCACTCCATTATGCCAAAAAGGATGAAAGAGAGATAGATCAATTTTGAACTAGAAATGGAAATTTAAAGTAATTAAAAGTATGTATTTGAGTTAAGGAAGGTGAAATGACATCCCCTAACCCTATCTCACATGGCTCACTTTATAAGGAGGCTATACAAGTACCCAAATCTTCCTTTTTCACTATAAAACTATCTTTTCTTCAAAACAACCTACAATATTCAGTTAGTAACAGTCACTAAAGACATCCTAAGACACATGACATGTGATATTAGCATTTTTAACTTGAATATTTACCAATAAACCTATACAAAGCATTAAATGCACCAATTTTATCCCTTAAAATGACTCAAAATGATAAATGGACCTAGAGAACTAATGACCAAATTTATTATAAGATCAATTGACATTAATTGACCTATGAAACACTTCATAAAATGATATTTCACCCTCTTATAGGCCTAAAAATCAATTTTTTTAAAATTAGGGGTGTCCTAATTTGATGTAAAAGTCAAATTTGGTCAATAAATTGGTGATTTATAGGGGTAGTATGCCTACTATACTAACTAGACCAGTAGCCTTATTAGTCCATTGAGATTATGGAGTCATCTAAGGACTGAGACAAACATGACAAATTTTACCATTGAATCAAATTTGATCAAAACATGACAAACAATGACTCTCTCTTACACACAAAACAAAGGACACACAAAACAAGGAAAACAACCATGTAAGACACACATATGCTCTAAGCACTTAGGATAAATAGAATAAGACAACAAACCAACTACTTATGTAAATCTAACCTAATATGTTCTTCTCCCTCCTAGATCAAAGGGGAATTTTCTTAGGTCTCTTCCATGACATGAAACCTCATGGTGGTAAACAAGTGGTTTGTTGAAGTATAAGCTTGGTGAATCAACCTTCTTGCTTTCCACAATGTTTGGAGAAGCTCTAAATGGATTAACATAAAACAAGTTTCCAATGTACACATACTCATTATAATATTTAAGAAATATCTATTGCTAGTCTCCAATGCTATTATAGTCTCCCAAAGTGTTCATGATTATCAATTCATTCTTGGAAGGCTAATTTGGCTCATATTCTTCTAGGCATGCATTTTGGTTTCTCTCCAACTACTCTATCTCATAAATAAGCTTGATAAATTAATCTCTAACTTCATCATGACTCTATTGAGGAAGGGTGGTTGGCATGATGTTGGAGTTGAGACAATAGTCTTCTAATTCATCCCAAATATCATTTATTTTTTTCTCAATATCTCCCTCTTCAATGCCTCTACCACACCAATCTAATTTCTCTTATTCTTGCTCAAATGCAAGAGTCTCTAACTGCTCAACAACATATTCTTGAAACTCATCCAACTCATGTTCCATGGATTGATCACTATCTTCTTCAAGGTAAAAATGAAGTTGATCAAATAAAGGGAGAGGGAGCTCATCGTGTTTGAATTCTTCATCATCCAATGTTGACATGTTAAACTTGTCTATCTCATCTTGAAAGACATAGTACAATTGTTTCCAAAAGTCTTCATGAGTGGGTTCACCTTGAAGGGTCTCTCTAATAGCTTTAAGCTCTTATTTACCTTCTAAGACTGTCACCTCATCATCTTTATTATTCTCCCATGATTTAACCAATTGATTCCAACTTGAAATGCTAATTTTTTCTTCTTATTGAGGAAAATTAGTAACCTCATCCATGCTTCCTTGGCTCAAGACTTTCCATCTCATCTCTATCTCTTCAGTTTCCCTAGATAAATTGTCTTGGAAAACCTTCTCTTGAAGATGATAGGTAGCTTAATCTACCTTCTCTAGGACCATCTCATTATTTTCAACCTTTATTTCTTCCTCAAGATCTTTGATTGGAACATGATGAATACTCCTCCAACTTGGAATGCTAATTGATTCCCTTTCTTCATGATGGGTAGCAATCTCATCCATCTTCTCAAGGTTTTAAACTAGCTCATGATGATAAATTCTCTAACTTGGGATCTTGACGCTAGAATGAAGGGGTTGAGAAGTTTGGGGAAGAGTAGGTATAACTTGTATAAGCATAGGAGGTGTTGATTAAGGATTTACATATTAATTTTCAAGAGGTATAGGCTGCTCTTGGATAAAGGAGGGCTTCCAACTTGAGGTTTTATAATTAATGGGCTCATTAGAGAATTCTTCTAGCCTCTTTTGATGTTGGAATACCATTTTTAAGAGATTTATAGTGGGATGGTGATGACTTTGTATAGAATAGGGTGATTTAGGCACACTAGAGAGCTGATCCATCTTCTTTTGGTGTGTAATTACAAGTTCAAAAATATTGGGAGTACAAGAGGACTAATTTGGTACAGGAGAAGACACATTAGATAAAATTTATGATTTATCAACCTTATTTTGATGAGAAATTTCCATTTTGAAGATATTTGGAACACAAGGGGATTATATTTGCATGGGAAGATGCCGATTGAGGATGGGAGAGGGCACATAAGGCTAGGTATTGATTAGCTTGATTATTCCTACTCACTAGTCTTTCTTCCATACGTTTGATGACTTGAGATTGCTTGGCCAAACATTCCTCTTTGTATCTCAAGTCTTCTTGGTAAATAAAGGAATGATATTGAATCTCTTATTGATGCCTATTGAACTCATTTAAAATATCAAACTCTTCTACTTTCCTTTCCCACTCAAGTCTTATCTCTCTAATAGTCTTTTTAGGTTGACTAGAGGGAGGATGACCACAACAAGGTTGATTAGTTGAAAGATAGCCACTTTGAGGGAAGCCACAAATAACATTAGATTGATAAAACTGATAGAGAGGCACATTAGAATAATATTAATCAAATGATTACTGATGCATACCAAACTTTTCTAATTTTTGTGTACTTGGACTACTTAACCAACTAATTTAATTTGGATTCACCATTGGTGCTTGTTGAAATGCCTTAAAAGGCTGATTTATTGAAGAACAATAGCAAGAATTCTTCAAGCTCTTGGACAATAGTCTCATTGGGCATGCCAAAATTGTTTTCACTTATACATGCACCCTTTGAGGAGATTCAAATCTCTCCTCATCCAAGTGGCACAATGGAATAACCTCTCTTCATTAAGCATAGTTAACAAATTTCAAACTTATTAATATGAAATGGAGGTACTTGAGTGTACAAAATATCCCAAAATAATTCTACATAAAACCCCATATGGTGACCATACCAAATGTAGACCAGCAAGTCACTCCATTATGCCAAAAAGGATGAAAGAGAGATAGATCAATTTTGAACAAGAAATGGAAATTTCAAGTCATTAAAAGTATGTATTTGAGTTAAGGAAGGTGAAATGACATGCCCTGACCCTATCTCACATGGCTCACTTGATAAGGAGGCTATACAAGTACCCAAATCTTCCTTTTTCACTATAAAACAATCTTTTCTTCTACACAGCCTACAACATTCGGTTAGTAATAGTCACTAAAGACTTCTTAGGACACATGACATCTGATATTAGCATTTTTAACTTGAATATTTACCAATAAACCTATACAAAGCATTAAATGCACCAATTTTATCCCTTAAAATGACTCAAAATGATAAATGGACCTAGATAACTAATGACTAAAGTTATTATAACATCGATTGACATTAATTGACCTATGAAACACCTCATGAAATGATATTTCACCCTATTATAGGCCTAAAAATTAAGATTTTTTAACTAGGGGTGTTCTAATTTGACATAAAAGTCAAATTTGGTCAATAATTTGGTGACTTATAGGGGTAGTATGCCTACTATACTAACTAGACTAGTAGCCTTATTAGTCCATTGGGATTATGGAGTCATCTAAGGACTAAGACAAACATGACAACTTTTACCATTAAATCAAATTTGATCAAAACAAGAAAAATTATGACTCCCTCTTCCACACAAATCAAAGGACACACACAATAAGGAAAGCAACCGTGTAAGACACACATATGCTATAAGCACTTAGGATAAATAGAATAAAACAAGAAACCAACTACTTATGTAAATCTAACCTAATATGTTATTCTCCCTCCTATATCAAAGGGTAATTTTCTTAGGTCTCTTCTATGACATGATACCTCATGGTGGTAAACAAGTGGATTGTTGAAGTATAAGCTTGGTGAATCAACCTTCTTGCTTTCCACATTGTTTGGAGAAGATCCAAATAGATCAACATCAAACAAGTTTCCAATGTACACATACTAATTCTAATCTTTAAGAAATATCTATTGCTGGTCTCCAATGCTAGTATTATCTCCCAAAGTGTTCATGATTATCAATTCATTCTTGGAAGGCTGATTTGGCTCATGTTCTTCTAGGCATGCATTTTGGTTTCTCTCCAACTACTCTATCTCATCAAGAAGCTTGATAAACTGATCTCTAACTTCATCATGACTCTATTGAGGAAGGGGGGTTGGCATGATGTTGGAGTTGAGACAATAGTCTTCTAATACATCCCAAAAATCAGTTCTTTTTTTCTCAATATCTCCCTCCTCAATGCCTCTACCATACCAAATTAATTTCTCCTATTCTTGCTCAAATTCAAAAGTCTCTAACTATTCAACAACATGTTCTTGAAACTCATCCAACTCATGTTTCATGGATTGATCACTATCTTCTTCAAGGTAAAAATGAAGTTCATCAAATAAAGGGAGATGGAGCTCATCATGTTTAAATTCTTCATCATCCAATGTTGACATGTTAAACTTATCTATCTCATCTTGAAAGACATAGTACAACTATTTCCAAGTGTCTTCATGAGTGGGTTCACCTTGAATGGTCTCTCTAACAATTGTAAGCTCTTATTTACCTTCTAAGACTATCACCTCATCATCTTTATTATTCTCCCATGATTTAACCAATTGATTCCAACTTGGAATGCTGATTTTTTCTTCTTCTCGAGGAAAAGTAGTAACCTCATCCATGCTTCCTTGGATCAAGACTTTCCATCTCGTATCTATCTCTTCAATTTCCCTAGCTAAAGTGTCTTGGAACACCTTCTCTTGAAGATGATAGGTAGCTTAATCTACCTTCTCTAGGACCATCTCACTATTTTCAACCTTTCTTTATTCCTCAAGATCTCTGATTGGCACATGATGAATACTCCTCCAACTTGAAATGCTAATTGATTCCCTTTCTTCATGATGGGTAGCAATATCATCCATTTTCTCAAGGGTTTGAACTAGATCATGATGAGAAATTCTCTAATTTGGGATCTTGAGGCTAGAATGAAGGGGTTGAGAATTTTGGGGAAGAGTAGGTATAACTTTCATAAGCATAAGAGGGGTTTTTTGAGGATGCACATATAAATTTTCAAGAGGTATAGGCTTCTCTTGGATAAAGGAGGGATTCCAACTTGAGGTGTTGTAATGAATGGGCTCAATAGAGGATTTTTCTATCCTCTTTTGATGTTGGAATACCATTTTCAAGAGATTTATAGTAGGATGGTGATGACTTTGTATAAAAGAGGGTGATTTAGGCACACTAAAGAGCTGATCCATCTTATTTTGGTGTGTAATTGAAAGTTCAAAAATATTAGGAGTACAAGAGGACTCATTTGGTAAAAGAGAAGACACATTAGATAAAATTGATGATTTATCAATCTTCTTTTGATGAGAAATTGCCATTTTGAAGAGATTTGGAACATAAGGGGATTATATTTGCATGGGAAGAAGTTGATTGAGGATGGGAGAGGGCACATAAGGCTAGTTATGTTGATTAGCTTAATTCTTGCAACTCATTAGTCTTTATTCCATACGTTTGATGACTTGATATTGCTTGTCCAAACATTCCTCTTTTTATCTCAAGTCTTCTTGGTAAACAAAGGACTAATATTGAAGCTCTTATTGATGCCTATTGAACTCATTTAAAATATCACACTCTTCTACTTTATTTTCCCACTCAAGTCTTATATCTCTAATAGTATTTTTAGGTTGACTATGTTGTCCCTAAAAAAATATCACTCATTTTTGGAACAACATTTAAACTATTTTGGTCTTACAAACCAAAATCCTCTCTTCCCCTTTAAAAAATTGTTCTGAGCATTCATTTTCTTCATTTCTCAAGCTTTCAAGAAATCTACGAACTCTACAAGCTTGAATCTACAAACTTTGCAGGCTTGAATCTATGGACTCTGTAGGCTTGAATCTACAGACACTATAGGCTTGAATCTATGGACTCTATAGGCTTGAATATATGAAATCTGTAGGGAGGCTCAAATCTACGGACTCTCAAGGTTGGTTTCTATGGACTCTGTAGGAAAGAAACGGGTTCAACACTTAGCCAAATAATGAAGAATGAATCGATTGGACCATTGAACCATTGAACCAAAGTTGGTTCAATTAGTTGGTTCAATCGGTAGGTTCAAAGGTTCAACCAAAGCTTAGAAAGATAAAGGAAGTAGTGTTTGAGCGAGACACAGAATAAACTAATGAACTGATTGAACTTTGAACTGAAAGAGTTCAAAGTTCAATGGTTCAAAAGTTTAGAACCGACCTCAAGAAAATAGATAAGTAACATGGATGATTCCAAAGGCAAGTTCAAATGAAAGCAATGGTTCAACTAAGGAGCAAGAAAGTGATTAAAACAATAAAGCAATTGAATCAAGGAGCTGAGAAGGCCACCTGAACCATTGAAATAGTCAACCAATGATGTCCCCATAGACATTAAATTTAAGGTAAGGGAATATCCATTAAAATTCAAATAAATCATGGAACTTGAAGGAAGAACCAAGCGACTGGCTGAAAAGATAGCTCGGGAGCTTAAATTCCAAGAAGAGACAAAGCTAGAAAAGACAAAAGTGGAAAGAGGACAAAGAGGAAAATTTCTATGCAATAGTTATTTTGGTAGTTGGAATAGTCTGCAAAGTAGATTTTCTAGCTTGGAAAAATTAAAGACGCAGGTTGCTTTTCCTCCCATGAAGTAAAGACAAAATGGATAGCTACACTGATATCAAAGGGGATAAACCAGGTGATCCAAACTCAGGAGAAGACAGACGGAATGAAATGACACACCATAGTTAAGATAGCTACCCTATTTTCAATGTAGTCCTTTGACAAACATAGAAATGCATTCAAGGCATTGAATGCATAGCATGGGCAATTCTATGGAAAACAAGTGCCCAAGTATTTGTTGGAGTGTTATATATTGTAATCTCTCATTTTTTACAAAGGAGACTTTTCATTTTTACAAGAGCAAAGCTCTACTCATTTTGAAAGAAGAACACTAAGACTTTGAGCTTAGGTTGTAATTTCATTTTCCTTGTTATTTGAATGAGAAAGCAAGTTTTTCCAGACTTTGTGATGTTCTAAATTGTGTCATCTGAAGGTGTCCTTATTCATTTAATTTGGTATATAGAATTAGTGAAGGTAATAGGGAAGTGTGTTGAAACTAACTGTGGGAAGACTTTGTACTTTCACAATTGATTTTAGTCTGTGTTTTCCTTTTCTTTTTATGTTGAGGATTCTGGGGTGACTTTATGCCCCCATTATCCTTTGTGATATACTCTTTGGGCAGTTGAGGTGGAGACTTTACGCTCTGTTTCATTCTATTATTACTACGCCCATTTTTATCATTAGTTATTTCACTATCTAAAAGAAACTCCTACTGTTTCCTATAGTGACACTTCTAAAAGAAGAGAAGTGCCTTCAGCATTTATAGCCAAGATTTTCTCCCTTTTTTGTGTGCATCATCTCTAAAAGAAGAGAGATGGATGGTTTGTCTCACCCCTGTGTCTTACTTTCTATTGATTTATATTATATATAGCTTTGCATATTTAATAGGGAACCTCACCTTAATGAGAGGAGAGATTTGTCCCCTTGTGATGCAGTAAACCTACACATCTAGATTACCAATCTCCCTATGTTGTGGTGATAAGAACTATTTTGAATGCCAGTTAGCTAGTTGACAAAATATTCACCCAACAGTTTTTGCCGACTCTGCCAGGGATAGTAATTTTGTGCAATTTGGAATCTCAAGTTTCAAATTGAAACATCACCTATGTCTTATCCATAATCATTATACCCCTTATCCATTAGAGTCTAGCATCTCCATTCCATTTCTTACCCACTATCATTATCCTTACCATCCTCCATCTCTGTTTCCATTATTTTACCTCGTTTGTAAAACTAGAGTCGCTAGAAAAGAGTGCGCAATTTGAAGCCTCAAGCCTCAAGCTGAAGTAGGGCCAGTTCTTTTCCATTTTTATCCTATAGTTTGGCCATTCCACCCAGATGCATTATCCCCATTTTTCATAATCCCATCATGGCAGTTTGAGGCCCCTGGGGTAACTCCTTTGGCCCACTTAATCTAACTCCACCACTGCATGAGCTACCACTTATTTCAAGAAAGAATTTCCCCAAATTTTTTGGTGATGGGAGAGTTCACCCCAATGAACACATTACAACTTTTAGCATAGCTTGTGGTGTGATAGGGGTGGAATTTGAAGACATGGCAGTTAGGCTTTTTGTGGAGACCCTACAAGGTGCTACTGCAGACTAGTTTTACCATCTATAGACTGGATCAGTGACTAGCTGGGACACTATCAAAGCTAAATTTGAAGCCAAGTTCAGGCTAGATGAGGATGCACATGCCTTACTAGCCCAACTCACATAAATGAAGAAGGAGCCCCACGATCCTATGAGGGACTTCATTGCCAGGTTCAACAAGCTGAGGCACAGGATTCCCATGATCACCTAGCTGACACCTCAAAATCTCACAGCTGCCTGAAGTGAGTTTTTTGTTGAGATAGGCTAGACATATAGACCTTGAGGCTACTCAGAACTTGGATATTAAGGTATAAGATGACCTTATCTTGGTAGGAAATATAAGGAGAGACCTTAATAAAGGTAAATCCTCTTCATCTTCTGAGTATTCACCTACAATCACCACTAACCCAATGGTACAAAAGCTAGCAAATGAGATGCTAGCTCTCAAAAAGCAAATGGTACAAGGGATGTCATCTGCTCCTGTATATAGAGATATGCCTAGGAGGAAATTTCAAAATCAAGCATACCAAGGCAATGCTACCAAGAATCAGGGACAACAAAATTGCCTTCTTCTTCCATAAAGGAACCTCACCATTGAAGCACCTCCAACCAACTCAGCAGTTGGATATTTCAAAATAGAGCATGATTTCACTTTCCAACCTAAGTTTAATCAAGAAAATAATGCTGACCTCTTCATGAAGGATCAAGAAGAGTCAGATGGTGACTCCATCATTAGTTTCTTGGATTACCAGGATGAACCCAAAAGTGAAGGTGATGCAGATGAGGGACCATATGTTGTGTTCACCCAGTCCCAAAACTAGTCAGCTCAGTAAGCTGATAAAGGAAAAATAGAGAAGTGACCTCAACCATCAATTTCAATTGCTGAATGTGGAACCACTCTATCTTTACAGCCAAAGGACCTAGTGGTTGCTAGAGAAGTATCCCAAACAATTCTGCAACTTTTACTTCAATTTCACAGTTTAGTCCTCCTGTCCCTCCCAAAAACCAAAAGGATAAACTCCCATCCTCTATGCCTAGTCCAATTCATTCATTTGACATAACTAATCATGTCAAAAAGACCAAAAGTCAAATGACTGAATTTCAAGTCCTGTAGTCGAACCCTGATCAGTTGGACAAGTTGGTACAAGATGTCAAGACCCAAACATCAGCCCCTGAAGCTCAAATTTTGTTTGAGTTTTTAGGTAGGGATGATTAATTCTTGACCATAGAGGATGTCCATTTTCTTGGAGACAAAAGTCTGATAGGTGGTGATCCAGGAATTGATTCAAACAGACATTAGAAGGATTGGTAGGGTGCAATACAAATGAAAAAGGGTCTTCCATCTCTAATGAAGATAAATTTGACAAAAGATCCATTTTTGGTGATGTTTGGATCTGAGAAATGGATGGCAAAAATTCCTCTATACGTGTTGGGGCCAAGTTGGTGTTGATATCTCCTAAGGGGGATATTCTTCCTTCTTTACATGAGTTGTAGTTTAGCAACACCAACAACACTACCGAGTATGAATCTCTGTTACTCGAATGGGGAGCTACTTGAGACAAAAGAGATGCCAAGCTGGTGGTCTACCAAGATCTGAAGGGGACAATCAAGACATGTGTGAGACTAAACTATCAAAAAAACAAATTATGGTAATAAACCAAGCTGCTGCCCATTAGAATCAAAATAAGGGACTCCATAGGAGAACCAAGATTCATGGTTCTCAGACTAGAAAGCAAGTCTTGCCAAGGGGTAGCAAGAGAAGACAACCAAGAGGAAGACATAGGAAATTGAATTCTTGGTGGAGAGTTCCATTCACCCATCATTGATTCTTGGGGCAAAATGGCTTCTTGCTAGTTTATCTAGACAGAAGGCCATTTTCATTGCCTCTCAAGGGGTAGCATCTGAGGTACTTTAATTCTTGAATTACCAAATAAATTCACCTATACATTTGTATATTTGTAAAGTCTTTGTTCTATTTTGTGCTTTTTGTTTTCATTTTTTGGAGCCTTTCTTTTTGGGTAGCTCGACTGCATAGCCCAATGGCACACTTCAAGGCAATGGAGATTTTAGTTTCTACTCCCCTCAGCTGTTCCAAGTTGTCATCTGAAGGAAGTTTCCCAACTGGAGCCAGCTGTTGTCCCCCAAAAAATATCACTCATTTTTGGGACAACAGTTGAAATATTTTGCTCCTACAGACCAAAATCCTCTCTTCCCCTTTCAAAAATTATTTTGAGCATTCAGGTTCTTCATTTCTCAAGCTTTCTATAAATCTACGAACTCTGTAGGCTTGAATCTACGAACTCTACAGGATTGAATGTACCAACTCTATAGGCTTGAATCTATGGACACTGTAGGCTTAAATCTATGGACATTGCAGGCTTAAATCTACAAACTCTGTAGGTAGGCTCAAATCTATATACTCTCAAGGTTGGTTTCTACAGACTCTGCAGGAAAGAAATAGGTTCAACACTTAGCCAAATAATGAAGAATGAATCGATTGGACCATTGAAACATTAAACCAAAGTTGGTTCAATTGGTAGGTTCAAAGGTTCAACCAAAGCTTAGAAAGATAAAGGAAGCAGTGTTTGAGTGAGACACAAAATAAACCAATGACCCAATTAAACTTTGAATTGAAAGAGTTCAAAGTTTAATCATTCAACATGGTTCAAAAGTTCAAAGGTAGCCTCAAGTAAAGAGAGAAGCAACATGGATGATTCTAAAGGCAAGTTCAAATGAAAGCGATGGTTCAACCAAGGAGCAAGAAAGTGATTGAACCAATAAAAAGATTAAAGCAAGGAGTCAAGAAGGCTGCCCAAACCGTTGAAATAGTCAACCAATGACGTCCCCGCAGACATAAAATTTAAGGTAAGGGAATATCTATTGAAATTCAAATAAAGCATGAAACTTGAAGGAAGAACCAAGTGGCTGGCTAAAAAAGATAGCCTGGGAGCTTAAATTCTAGGAAGAGACAAAGCTAGAAAAGACAAAAGTGGAAAGAGGACAAAGAGGAAAATATATATGCAATAGTTATTCCAGTAGTTAGAATATTCTGTGAAGTAGATTTTCTAGCTTGCAAAAATTAAAGATGCAGCTTGTTTTTCCTCCCATGAAGTAAAGACAAAATGGACAGTTGTACCGATATCAAAGGGGATAGACTAGATGATCTGGACTCAAGAGAAGACAGATGGGAAGAAATGACACACTATAGTTAAGACAGCTGCCCTATTTTCAATGTAGGCCTTTAACAAACATGGAAATTTATTCAAGGCATTGAATGCATAAAATGAGACATTCTATGGAAAACAAGCACCCAAGTCTTTCTTGGAGCACTATATATTATAATCTCTCATTTGTTACAAAGGAGACTTTTCATTTTTACAAGAGCAAAACTCTACCCATTTTGAAAGAAGACTGAGACTTTGAGCTCAGGTTGTAATTTCATTTTCCTTGTTATTTGAATGAGAAAGTAGGTTTTTCCAGACTTTGTGCTGTTTTGACTTGTGTCATCTGAAGGTGTCCTTATTCATTTAATTTGCTACATAGAATTAGTGAAGGTAATAGGGAAGTGTCCTAAAACCAATTGTGGGATGACTTTGTGCTTTCAAAATTGATTTCAGTCTATGTTTTCATTTTCTTTTTGTGTTGAGGATTCTGGGGTGACTTTGTGCCCCCATTATCCTTTGTGATATACTCTTTGGGCAGTTGAGATGGAGACTTTGCACTCTGCTTCATACTACTGTTATTATGCCCCTTTTTATCACTGTTTATTTCACTATCTGAAAGAAACTCTTATGGTTTCCTATAGCAACACTTCTGAAAGAAGAGAAGTTCCTTCAGCATTTATAGCTAGGATTTTCTCCTTTATCTGTGTGCATCTGTTTCTATTCAAAATTCGCTTTTAGATCTAAGAGAAAGAAGAAACTAAAAAAAGGTAATGGACGAGGCTTGGGAAGTACCTGGACTAAAGATTGTGCACCGTAAATCCAGACGCTTGTGAGTACTCCTCTTTGGTTGTGGAGGAATGACACCTGCAAAAGAAGAAAACTTGGACAAGAGGATGTTAGATAGATAGACGGTGGGTTGCCAAGCAAGAGCTTGTTCCCAGAAGTATGAGAACTTCCTTGAGGGAGGTCAACCCACTATTTGATAAAGAGATAAATGACTGATAAAAAGACAGAATGCTAAAATAGACTGAAATGATAGCAAACTGAAAGAGAAAAGGAAGCAAAGGCTTACCTGGAAGAAGCTGTCAGCCTAGTCACAGTCACCGGCGTCAGAAATGTTGCCGGCGTCGGTTGTCGGGTCCGCCGATGTCGGTTAGTCTGCCGACGTCAGTCGGGGTAATGACCGGCGTCGATCGGGGCAATAGGCTTGGATGGTGTTTAGGCAGGTTCTGGTCGAGTTGGGACAGAGTCCGGGCCAGGCTTAGTCTGTGGACGGGTCTGTGGATGAAGGTCTGAGTCTGCTCTGGGCCTGGTTTGAGGATGGTTTTAGTCAGAAGGACAGAGAGGGACAGGGAGATAGAGGAAGCCAATCTGGGAGATAGGAATCCGGGTCTATGTGGTTTGGTTAACTGTCTGGGGGGTAGAAGAGCTGAATATAGCTTAAAACATGATAACTAGAAAGCATAAAGAATACAAATAGAGAACATACCTGTGCCCTGCTGAAGAAGGTGTTGTTGTTGCCACTTGTTGAAGACTTGTTGCTGATGAAGAATCCCCATTGTTCACTTGTAGAAGCTTGCTGTGTACCTAAGGGGGAGAGTCAGATTGATTGGTAGAGAGATTGCTGATACAAGGGTTTGATGCCAAAGATTCAAGAGTCAGAATGCCGGAGAGAGAGACGCAAAGAGCCCAGAGGAGGAGCCAAGCAGAACCAGAGAGAGAGATAACGGTGAAGAAAACTGTTATGAAGGGTGCCGATGCCAGCAATATCGCCGACGTCGGCTGAGGGATGACCGACGTCGGCGGCTAAAAGGCTGGAAAAAGGCTAAAAATAGCCTTCTATCCATTTCCCAGCTGCCAGGTCAAATGAATGCGAGGATGAAACGGTTGACGGGGTTTAAATGGGCGAGAGGAGAGGTTGGAAAGAGAGTCTAAGGCATTAAATGGCCATGTGGGGAATAAAAGGGATCCAAGGAAGGTATCCTAGGATGGCGAGGTGGCAAGGAGAAGGAAAAGGGGTCTTGTTTAATTAAAAATAGGTGATTATTTTCAATTAATAAGACTTAGGTAGGTTAGGGATAGTCGAAGTGGCAAGGGACCAAGGGGAGAGAGGAAGACAAAGGGTTAGACACTTTTTCGGTGTCTACATTTGCCCCTTTTTGTCTTGTTGGTTGTTCTAGACGAACTGCAAGACAAAAACAGGGAGTGGTTGCCCCAGGTGAAGGATGATGTGGATTGCCCCGAAGTAAGGATGAGGTATTCCCCCTCAAAGCAGGAGTCAAGGGAAGGAACCTGATGTCGGGTGCTGATTTGACAAAAGGTGGATGAGAAAGAGAGAGGTGAGTGAGAATGCTGCAAAAGTCATGATTGCGCGCATACCACTGCACAAGATGGTCGAGTCAAATTGTCGCATGTCGAGGGTCAAGGAGTGCCAAAATTGAAGTAACTGGGCCCCAGCATTTAGTCGTCTGCTGATCAGGTCACTCAATTTAAGCTGAAGCTCCAAATGGTCGTCGTGTTCCAGGTATCCAGGGCTCAGGAAGTGCTCCCAAAAACATGAGAAAGCCACAAGTAGTAGGGATCAACTGGCTCGCGATCCTATACTTGCGAAGGGTCAAAAAATAGTCTGCGGACAATTCTGCTAACCAGCCGTGAGGTAGCACACACGCAAAAACAACCAAGGCAACATTGTCTTGGAAGTGGTCGAAGGTCGAAGGATGGTCGTTGGGCAAGAGGATGGATTGGACGAAAGGATGCGGCCGTGCTAACCCTAGAAGACCCCATGTCAACTGAGTGCTGCCTACATAGCCCCTGTCGTAGGGGCCTTAGGCTGATGTAGTTCTCCCTAAAAGGGAGGGAGGGTCAGAGGGATTGATTGGTCTTAGTCAAAGTCGATGATTGATCTCGGACAAAGAAAATGATTGGTCTTGGTCAAAGAAAATGATTGGTCTTGGTCAAAGAAAATGATTGGTCTTGGACAAAGAAAATGATTGGTCTTGGTCAAAGAGAATGATTGGTCTTGGTCAAGGTCAAGGTCGCAGGAGAGAAGGTTTGTTCATCAAAGAGACGAACAAACGGGGGTGGTCGAGCTAACCTCAGAGGATGTGTTATCTGAGTGCTACCTACATAGCCCTGGTCATAGGGCCTCAGACCAATGTAGTTCAGACAAATTGAGAAGATTGGTCGATGATGAGATTGGTCATGTGTTGAAATGACGAGGGTAAGATGAGGATAAAATGATGCTACAGATGGTGTATTCTGTAGAATTGGTCGAGAGTCTTTCATCCCTAGCAAGTTTCCATAGTCGCGATGGATGTATGCTAAGAATGAATAGAAGTCGATTTATGCTTCAACAAGTATTGGTTTATGCTTAACATAAATTGGGTCTAGTCAGTAGTTTTCATGTGTACTGGTGTCCATAAAAACTATGTGAAATGGTCTAGGATGATGTCAGCTGAAAATGATGAAAATGGCTGGGTTTGAGATGAGTCGCCGATTGATGCGGTTAAATGTGACCAAAGTGAAGAGAAAAGATGAAAGGCAGATCACTCTTTCATTGACAAGGACCAAAAAGGAAGCATAGATAGGGGTTTATAGAACCAAAGCCTCGTTCATGCATTACGTCGTTGACCAGTGTTGAGTTAGAACGGTAATCGAATCACTTTGACATTAAAGTGAGCTCGAAGTCCCTTGAGCAAGTGATAGGAGGAGGATAGGGTAACCTAGTTTAAGAGCAGGAATAACCTTGCCCCTGTTATAGGAGACCCTGAGACAACTACAAGCCAAGTCCATGACTCATTTTTTTTTTTTTGGCAGGCTGATCGATGCGGGAAGCCTACATAGAGATGTCTTTTGATGTAGTGGTCAAGTTGCGAAGCTGATCAATGCGGAAAGCTTCTAAGAAAGGTGTTGTTTGTAGCAAGATTAGTCATAGCCATCCTTCGAGTGAGTGGTCTATATTTTTGCTTAATAATGTTTGATAAGTTGGCTTAGCTGTCCTTCAAGGGATCAGTCTAGTAATACAGCAATGATAGTACAGTTGTCCTTCGAGGGAGCAGTCTGTCTTTTTGATTTTGACTTGATTTTGTGACCATGGATATGTTTTGACATCTTGATATATATTATTTGATTGTTAGTCATGGACAAGGCTGTAGAAGTTCAAGGATGCCCCTTTTATTAGGACAAAGCATCCATGCATCATAAAAGGGTTGTAGAGGACTTGTTAAAGGGAAATAGGGTTGAAAGGGATGAGGATTAAGAGGACAAGGATTGCTCAAGGGACGAGCTCAAGTTACATGTCAAGTAGACGAGTACTCGACTAGCAGAAGAATGGTCGAAGATGCAAGACATAAAAAGGGGTTTAAGGTCTAATAAGACCCTGGGCCATGCTAGTATGTTAAGGTCCGAGTCAATTGGGAGCAAACCTGCCCCATTTGCCTCTTTCCAGATTGGTCAGGTGTTGATTGATGGATGTGAAGTTGGTTGACATTGTCGTTGGTTGGTTGAGAAAGGCTGAATGCTTGGTCGAGAGGTCAGGGTGATTGATATTTGGTTGAAGTTTGGTTGAGACTAGTCGAATAATTGGTCGGGGGTTGGGTCGGTGGATACTTGGTCAGGTTTTAAGATAAAATGAGTGATTGATATGTGGTAGAGACTGGGTTGAACAGTTGGTCGAGGTTTGAATAAAGGATGAATTCCCCCAGTGGGTAGGGAGAATGTTTGAAAGGTTGGTTAAGGTCAGTTGAGGTTTAGTGGTCAGATGGACAGTATTAATGTCGAATAAGGGGGTCAAAGGCGGCAAAGGGACCACAGTCTGGCGTGGAGATCCCGATTTAGGTGATGAGGTTGGAGAGGCATGAGTCGAGGTTGATGTTTTGTTGAAAAGGTGGTCAAGAGGACCCTTGATGAGAAGGGAATCCTTTTTCTGGTGCTGACGAATGACAGCGTTAAGAGCGCAACAACGCTCAGTGTCATGTCCCGGAGTGTGATGATAATGGCAGAATTTAGAGTTGTCGAACCAAGATGGTCTTAATCCGAGAGTTGATGAGTGGGGTGGTGTTGAGGGTTTGTTGATAACGTGGTCAAGAAGAAGGGTGTCATTCCCAAGACATTGGCGAATGGCGACCTTGAGGGCATGACAATGCTCCGTGTCGTGCCCAGGCATGCGATGATACGCACAAATGTGAGTGTCATCGAACCATGGTGGTTTAGGTCTGAGAGATTGATATTGTCTAAGAGGCGGGAGATTGAGGCGAGATGACTGCAACAAGTGCCGTAACAGTAAGGTATAAGAACCTGCTAATGGGTCAGGATGATTTATTGCAGTGAGGGTTGGTGACATTGGTTTGAGAGGTGAAAGAGGCATAGCTCGAGAGTTTGGATGAGATGTATGTCTGATGGGATGACGAAGTAATGGAGGCGATGTGCCTCTGTGAAGGATGGGAGTGGGAAGCACTCCTATTAAAGTGGACAGATGCGGGCCCAAGATTGAAGGTAATGACGAAGGTGGGAGAGGAGTTCTCCAGTGTGGTCTAGTAGCTTTCGTGTGTTTGGGTCGAGGGCCACCGTTGTGCGAGGCAAGGTTAGATGTGGGTTTGGGTTTGGATGTGGACGAAGGTGAGTGAGATGTAACAATCTCAGGCAAAAGACAAGAGGAAACTGCGACTGGGTCTTCCTCGGTTGAAACGGGTGGAGAGACTGATTCTTCTCTTGGTGGAGAAGAAATAAGAGAGTCTGGCTCCTCAAGTGGGCAGAGGGCATGGATGATTATGCCTTCCGCTTGTGCTTGAGTAGGTAAGGTAGGGTCTTCGGATGAAGGTGGGCTTAATGGCGTTGATGTGGTTAAAGCATCCTCCGATACAAGAGAGGTAGATGGAGGACTAGTAGGGGAAGGAGGTTCCTCATCCTTTAATGGAAGAGGTTGGTCAAGGACAAGAGGCAAGATAGTGCTAATCGTGTGAATGTCATGGTCTTGAGGGTCATTGGTCGAAGTCTGGACGTTGTTTTGAGTAGGCGGATGATTCGGAAATGGTTGTTTGAAGATGTCAATATGTTGGTTAGGTGGGGCGTTTGGGTTATCTAAAATAAGATCCCCCTTGTCGATCATGTCTTGGACGATGTTTTTGAAAGTGCGGCAGTTGTCGATGTCATGGCCTTGGACGCGATGAAAGGGACAGAAGTCGGCCTCCCTATACCATGTAGGGAGGGCTTTAGAGGGGTCAAATTGAGGTGGTTGGATTGGAGGGAGATTGAGGACCCCCTGCTTGAGTAGTTTTTCCAAAACGGAAGCGTATGGTTCTCTAAGTGGAGTGTAAGAACGCTGAATGTACTGTTGTTGGAATTGTTTGGTGATGCTGGAAGATGTTGAAGGTTGAGAGTAATTCATTGTTGTTGAGGATGGTGATCTAACGACCACAGTGTTGGCCACTCCTGTAGACTTGGAGTTGGCGGAAGAAGAAGGTCTGGAAGAAGAATGGTCAGTAGATTTTGCGTTGGTATTACGCAATTTGACCTTATCTTCTTCAAGGGCACGGAGTTCAAGCTTTCGAGCCATGATGAAAGCTTCGTCAAAAGTGCAAAATGTCTAAATCCGCAAGGTAGAAGAGATGTGTCTGGCACATGCTCGAGAGAAGAGCTCGATGAGCTCGGGTTGAGGTAAAGAGAAGGAGAGCTGGTTAATCAAGCCTCTCCAACGAGCGACAAAATCGACGACAGATTCATCGTCAAATTGTTTGATGGAGTAAAGGTCTGTGATTGAGATTTGTTTGGTGATGTTGATTGAGAAATGGTCAAGAAATAGTTGGGAGAGTTGGATGAATGAAAAGATAGAGTGTCTGGCAAGAAAACTATACCAGTCAAGGGCAGGGCCAGAAAGGGACATAGGGAATGTGCGTAGAAGTAACGCATCATCGTGGGCGATAAGATAACAGGCCTGTCTAAATGCCCATAGATGTTGTTGTGGGTCTTCCTTACTCTGAAAGCGAGTGAATTTAGGAAGCTCCCAATGGTTAGGATATGGTCGAACAGGGACGGAAGGATGGATGGGCTCATTGCAAATTTGTTCATATGACAAAGTATTGCTTGAACCAGAAATGGAGGCCTCGAGACTGGACATTTTATCCATCAGCATCTTGATAAGATCTACTGACGGATTGGCAGGTTGAGCACCCCCTAAGTTGTAAGGCGCTTGGAAGAGGTTAGAGGAGGCGTGCGACATAGTCGGTTGTACAATGTACGAATGACTAGTCGTAGGGGCGGAAGTGGAGGCTAGCGGTGGTTGCGTTACGAAGGTCGAAGGTATAGGTTGACTGGGCACCGCCAAAGGTGGTTGAATAGTGGCACTGGTAGAGGGATAGGTTGGCACTCTTACATTTGTGGGCGCAAGAGTGTAAGGGGTCAAGGCAATCAAGTTTTGATATGATGTAGAACTTGGTTGAATTGCAGGTAGTTGAGGGGGTAATGGAACCCCGATGGAGGTCGGTCTAAAAATAGACGGGGAGGCCAAACTTTGCGTATTGGCCATGGTTGGGTTAATAGTTGAGGTGAAAGGCTGAGTCATAAAGGGTTGGGTGGCGAATGGTGTGGATGTCGTTGCCACGTCACCCGAAAGGTCTCGCGTTGGGTTTCTCGCGAGATAGTTTTGGAGGGCTGCGGCATTGAGGTCCAAGAATCTCTCGAAATCTTGGTCCCCTTCAGGGATGATGGGAATTTGAGTCGGGGTCGGGGTCGGGGTCGGGGTCGGGTCCTGTAGGAGTTCTTTCAGTCTCCGAGTGGAACTCCATGATAGGACCGGTTAGAGACAAGATAGACGGAAGTGGCTGTTGGCTAAAGTGGTTAAGAAGAGAGTCCTGATTCTAGAAACTGTGTTTTTGCAGTCTCAAAAAATCAGAATGGAGTTTTTGGCAGAGGAGGGACAGGTTTCAGGCTGCTGGTTTTGAAGAAAAAGGACAGTGACAGAGACCGACGTCGGTTTAAAAACTGATGTCGGTAATAAATGTGGCCGACGTCGGTCAGATAACCGATGCTGATAACAGATGAAGCCGACATCGGTAGCAGAACTAATGCTGGTGACAGGGGAAGGCTGACGTCAGTGTCAGAA